>OX377202.1:72291615-72502615 GCA_947396885.1 Heligmosomoides polygyrus polygyrus | reverse complement strand
CCGACTGACGTTATGGAGACAGCCGAGAGACTGCTAAGTCACCCTCAGGAGAAAGACGTGGATGAATGAGACTATATATATATATATATATATATATATATATATATATAACATTTTTGCGTCAAATTGGACACTTTTCAAACAAATTAGATAATTTTAAAGTGAAGTTCTGATCGGTCGCGCGAGTGATGAATCGATGTGGGAGCTTATCATTACATCGCGTTGCGTGCTTACTGAGGGAAGTGTGAATGGGCCTTAAGCGATCCCTTACAACCTTTTACATCTGTTACTGCACGCAAACGGAGTTTCTGCTATCAAGTGAAAATCGTTACGAGGTAGTTGAGTGGATGGTGCGATCTCTTTAATCTTTAATATCCTAAATGATTGCTGCCTTCCTGTGTTTTGATGCAAACCTTGGTTCAATGTTTTTCTTTAAAAAGTATAAGTTAAAAAAAAAGAAAGAAAACTAAGCAATGTGTTCCCGTATTGGAGCAGGTGAATAAACAAGTTTCGCACTAAATGATTGAAGAAAGTCATTCATTCATTCATTCATTTACTACATGGTATATGCCATGTGTTAAAACAACAAAACTGAAAAACAACAAAACTACGTTTCCCTTTAAAAAATTAATCTTCCTCGAGTGTATTTTATTGCTGAAGAAACTCGTTTTGATTTGAGAGATGTCAAGTTTGATTTCAAAGCCGTTAAGCTTGCTAGAAGAGTGTGCAAAGTGACTTCAGATTTGTCGAATTTGACGTGAAAACTCTATATTATCCCAATTCGAAATGTCACTCCGACTTGGTGTCTTTCCCTTGCGAGCTTTTAGGCGTGTACTGCCTTACCAGTACTTGGGTAAGAGGAATGAGCTCTGACAGTTATTGGTTTTGGGGGAGTTTCCAAAGGCTGTTTCTGGTTACCTCCGCGAAGTAAGATACATTGTGCATTGCAGAAGTGTTGGTTAAGCAAACCTGTCTTCATATTCCGTATTTTGTTCATATCTCATTTGTTGTTGTGTACCAGCACCACTTCTACCGAAGTGCCGACAGACTTTTCTAGTGGGGTCACCTGGAATTACTGGGTAGAAGTGTTTTGTTGCGTTCGCGATGTTGGAAGCGTCAGCTGACTGGTGGAACTTTTCCAGCCTCGTCGGAAACAAACAAGTGTTGGTTTATTGAAAACAGCAGGGGTGCTCAAGTGTTTTATTTCCACAGATAAAAGCCTATTTTTTCGACCTTAAGAAGCTTTTAGATTTGAACTATATATCGTAGGGAAGGCCGTAGTAGTAGCCAGTATCCATGCAGTATCTAAGCTTTGTCTCCGGTCACACATCAGCTCTGGGCCTAGGATGGTGATTTATGTCCTGGCAGAAGTTTGTCAAACAGATCAATACCAATAATTTATTTAGCTATTAGGTTGTGGGAAGGCTTCGTCAGTTTTGCACACTTATGCTATGAAAGCACTAAATTTTAAACCGCAGTGATTACTCAATGTACTCTTTAGAAAGTGTAAAAGAAGACTTGTACTTTTTAACTATGTGTGTTCCCGAAAATCGCTAATATCTGTGGATTACTCCAGCTCTCCTCGAAGCATAAGTTCTACGGTTTTCGCTCATACATATAAATCAATTATAACTTACCATTAGTCGAAAATTGAAGGGCAAATGCAGCTGCAGCTGTTGAAGGAAGAATGATGTTTGGAAAGGAGAAATAACTGCTAGTTGATTCCAGCGATTCTTGTCTCGATGGTTAGAAAGCAACTAATGGACTGATAGATCCATATTAGCTGATCGTAACTACTGAAGGAGGGCGCGAGGTAGCGCAGTCCTAGGAGGTGCGTGCTGTCGCGTACACCCATTTCAAGGTTCTTGGTTCGGATTTCCCGCGACTTCAACTACAATTCGCCAACCCCAGAGGCCAACTTCCTCTGGGGTTAGCGAATTGTCTGGGAGGAATAAGACATGGATGTGTACATCGGCAGTAGCGCAAGTTATTGTATAGACGAATACGCATTCAATTTGCCCTCACGTTATTCCGTGTGAGTGCGCCATTTATTCCGCCAGGGGGTTGATCAGCGTCCTTTTCAAGAGCGCTGCCCACGAGGTGTGCGCTGGTTATTCGATGAGGAGTTGGAGGTCCAATATGTAAAGCGGTGATCGTTTTGGGTTTATACCGACTGTTCTGAATGAGAACTGCACCTGTGAACGAGAGGCAGTTGTGCATCTCATTCGCAAATCTTGTGGATTTGTGACTATTTTTGAATCTATTTATTTATTTATTATTCGGAACATCTGTATGAGGCAGCAGCTCTTTGTTCCTTCAAATCCCTCCAGTCAAAGTTTATTTGCAGTCGAGGAGGAAGAAAGAGGAAATGTGAATAACTGGTCTTCGCTACCGTCTGCATCGCTCGAGCCGAAAGCGAGACTTCTAAGAGGAACGCTTCGGACTGCAGCTCAGGCGACGTTCCATGTCCATCTCGGAGCAAGGGCATGCCTCCTAGGAAGAAGCAGTGCTTAGACTTTTCGTTCTCCTTGTATCTCATTAGGTCACGTCATTTGCAGTCTTATCGCATCGTATCTCTGCCAAGCATAACTCTCCACACGGTCAATTATTCGTTGTTGCATTTACGCACGTTACTTGTGTATCCCTTATGTCGCTGGCGATTTGCTCACGGTTCATGTGTGGCAGCGATCTCTCGATCGACATCAGTGTTTCGTCTTGACCTTTTTATTCTTCTATGGCTTCACTCTCTCACTCCCATTCCTTTGTATCTTAGAGAGCGTGCATGCTTCCCAGTTTCGGCCCTGTAACAGTATCGCATAACACTATTGAGCCAAAAATCAAATCAAATGCTCCTCTACTCACTAACCTCTTACTGAGTCAAGTTTTATGTCACTGAGTGTTTTGATGCAGAGCTCTGGCAGTTTCTTTTGTAGTCGATGCTCACCTAGTGGTGCCTATGTCCTCATTTTTAGGTCGATGCCGTCGTCTCAGACATCAGATCGCTTGCTGTGTTTAGTCTAGTCGTGTTTCACTCAGGGACCGTATCCCGGCTCTTAGCACTCGCCGACTTCCCTTTGTATACATTGCCGCTATTTTTACAAAAGTGACGACGCATTTGAAAATCTTGGAATCTGTCTCCAGATGGTGTCTAGCATTCGGCTAGTAGAATGCTGTCAGTTTTGCAAAGATTCCCCACTGGCGTGTTGCCTGAAGGAAAGACAAGCGCCGACTTTTCTTTACTGCTCATGACTTCCTCATCAGTTCACATTTAATGTGCAAACAATAAATATTAATTTCGCTGCGTAGTTGTCGATGTCGAGTTCACTGCAAATCACGCTGGTGGGCAGAGGAGGTTTATTTGTTCATCTGACGAGTTCTACAGTTGGTGTGGAGACCTAGAGCCGGTGAACACATGACTCCGTGGGACGTAGGGATTTGGTAAGGTTCCTTATAAGTCCCCTTGAAGCTTGTGTAGAGTCGAGTTAGAATAGTTTCGTATCTGCTCTCGCTATTAACAGGAGTCATGTTGAACGCAGAGTTTCTCTCGAAGCAGTGCTATAACAGGAGTAGCGCTATATCCGAGGCGTCTTAACCGAAGTTGGCTTGTACTGGTGTAAAGGTAGGCTGGCCGGTCCCCGAGAAAATCTACGTTATATCGAATGCGGAGGTGTTATAACGGGGGGGGGGGGGGGGGGAATGTATATGTACGACACGCAGTGCGCATCTTTCTAACAACTCGAGGCATTATTTTATCAGTAGCACAGAAATGTCCTGTATGAAAGACAATGGAATGGGAATCCTGGTTCCACCAAGTGCAGTGTGCTGACAGGCTTTTGCCTGAGAATTCCTCGGATTCACATCCTCCGCTTGTGTTCGTTCGTAATGTCACGTGTCTCGCGCTTGTAGGCTTCGAGGGTTCATAGCTTTTGAGATTGACCGCTTCTTGTAATGAAACCGATTCTGAAAACTCCTGTGATAGCATGTTTTCAACATCTTCAGAGACCTCGTACTGTTCCTGCTTCACGCAGCTCTATCATTCATCCTTATTCAACATCACCGTTCCTTTGACCGGTCACAGTGCTCCTCACAATTTAGCACCTCTATTGTCTTCTGCTTGTTCAACATCGACCCCTTTTCTAAACAGTTCAGCAGTGCTTTTTTCTTGTTTTGTCAGATAAATAATAGTAGCAGGGAATTAAAGGGCTGAGAACCTTCCTCGGACAGTCCTCCCGTTCCTAAGGGGGCACTTCAGTTACCTTCCATGAGACGCTCTATTCTATTAGGGGGGGGGGGGCAAAAGTAATGAGACAATATGAAAAAATGTTTATCTCTCTATAACTCAATTACAACTCAACGATGCTAAGGAATGTATTTGCCATTAAGGACAAGGACCTCGCTGCCATCGCTCAGCCAACTTCCTGATCCCATCCTTCCAGAACTGCTTGGGCCTGGTGTTGATCAACTGCTCGACGTGGTTGTCAAGGACTGCTTGGGTTCTTGTGTCCCTTCCGACTAGGAAGTCCTGTAGGCTCAAGTAGTAGTGGTAGTCGCATGGAGAGATGTCCAGCGAATACGGTGGGTGAGGCATGTGAACGTAGCCCAGCTGGCCAAGCTTATCCGTGGTTACTTGTTCCCGATGGGGTGCGGCGTTGTCGAAGAGGAGAACCTTCTTGAAGCGCTGCGAATGAATAAGAGCGAGTCGCCGGCTCATCTCTTCTCTTTCGTTCACAATGGCCTTGGAGTTCATCGTAGTGCTCTTGGGAAACAGCTTCCAGTAAACCGATCCATGGGCGCAGACCCAAAAGCTCCAAAGATGCTTCTCGCCGTGAATATCTCGCCGAACGAAGGTCGGTAACACGTCACCAGGCCTCATCCAGACTCGCTGCTTGGCAGGGTTAAGGTAGAAGACGTATTTCTCATCTTGCGTGAATATTGAGCCAGGCTGCTCGGGATTGGGAATTGGGGGAGATTTGCGCGACACAGGTCGACTCGTCAGACTGGGGTTTCGGCATGAGACAGACTGCGGTTTTGGCATGCTTCTGGAAAGGGCGGAAGTGGTAACTTCTCAAGTGGGCTTCAGTAAGTAGCATACAAACATACAAATGCGATATGCACGAAACCAGACTCCAGCCACGAGATATATGGACACGGCATGGGGTGTCTCATTACTTTTGCCCCCCCCCCCCCCTAATACTTGCACTATGTCTCTGCAAATGCTGTTTTACTTGTTTGACGGATTGTAATGGCTAGTTCACCTGCAGAGCTGCCGATGCGTCATTTGACCGTGAGCGTCGAAATGATTGCCACCTCACGTAAACTCTCCACAAAACCAACCTTTTGGCTATCTGAAGGTCACGAATGATGTCCTTATCTTAACCCTTAGTTGCAGACAACCTCAATTATGTAACAGTACGCAGCTCTTAGTTTAGTTTCTTCTTGTCGCACTGCTATTCATCTACTGCATGTCTATTGAACGCTTGTATTGGTGATAGCGGGGGGGGGGTCTTAACTTACGAATGCCTTCCCCCGTCGACAGTGCCGCAACGCGAAAGGTCTAGGGCTATGTCCGCCGACTCGCGGCGTTGAACTGCCGCCAGCGCGTCCGTTGCTGCCGAGATCTCCGCGTGTATGGTGCAGAACAGAGCTGAACAGGAACCTGGATACATTTGTCCGCGCAGTTCAAGAGCTTGTGAATCTCTGGGATTTAGCTTCTTTAGGTCTCCTTGCAGTCCTGCTCTCCTACCACCTTCTCTACTCTCTTCATATACCTTCTTTAGAACTATTTCGCTATTTCGAGCTATTCTTACGCTTTCTTACAGATTAGCGATCTTTGTCCCTAGGCTTCCGTCATTAGTTCGGATTCAAATTCCAAAAATATTGCCAAATCCAACACGTTGCTCCCTGGTAATTATACATTGGATCCAGGGTGTGCGTTCAACGATTAACGACTTACTGATTTACCGGATAAGCGGTACTTTTCGTTGAACACGTTTGGCGAGGAAAATTCCCGTAAAATTGCATTCTTCTTCCTCTTTTTTTCTTCTTCAGCGTTTGTCCCGCTCCATGGCGGGGTCCGCTCTTCTGGTGCCATGTCGCCATCATTCCCGATCCCGTGCCTGATATCAAGGTGTCCGAAAAGTTTTGAGAAAATTCGGAACTTTTATTGTATTCAAACTACAACTGAACAAAAGCGTAGTCAATCAACAATCCATTGGTGGGGCCACAGCCTTCCTCCATCGTTCGGGCAGGAAGACAAAAGGGTCTCTCCAAAAAAAGCAGGACGTGACGCTCCCATTCGTCGACTGCGCGAGCGACGTCGTCGTTGTGAAACTGCCGTCCAGACAGAACTGCTCGAGACTTCGGAAAGCGTGAAAACCACAGGGAGAGAAATCCAGGGAGTAAGGTGGGTGGGGTGGTTACACGATGATCAGCTTTTCTAGCCGGATCTGGGTAGTCTTTGCTGAATGTGGCCTCGCATTATCCATCAGAAGATGAATCTAGCCCTTGTACGTGTGGTCAACGGGTAACCTGGGGCCGGGTTCATCAACGACTTACATAACTTTAACGGATAATTGTAAGCTTATCATGCGATATGGTGAGCGATAAGCCGCGTTATCTGAGCTTTTAACGCAGCTTATCGCTCACCATATCGCTTGATAAGCTTACAATTATCCGTTAAAGTTACCTATGTCGTTGATAAATCCGGCCCCAGGACTCCATCTCTACCTCTCTGTGAGAAGACGAGGTTGGCATCAATCGGAGCAGGTGCTTCTTGCCGTGGATATCTCTCTTTGGGATGGGCTGTGGGTCTTTATCGCGAGGCAGCCACTGTAGCTTCCTGTCCGGGTTGCTGTACGTTATCCACTTCTCATGCATGACCACTATCGTCTCAGTCTATGCCGTCGTTCGGCAGAGGGAGAGTAGAGAAGAGCAGCCTTCACCCGTGTGTTTTGCTCGGCGGCTGTCAGATCGTGAGGTACGGTATGAGGACGCTTCGCTACAAGACCGGATCGAGTGAGGATATCATGGACGGTTGATTTAGGAGTGCCCGTCTTCCTCTCTATATCTCGCGCAGACTTAGCCTGAACAGACGCGAGGATGACCGTTGTACTTCTCGAATGAGGACGTCCGGATCGAGCAGTATCGTCGAAGGAGAAGTCTCCCTTTGCAAACCGATCGAACCAGCGGTACACCGTACATAGCAGTGGGGGGGGGGGGGGTACTCGGGACCCATCAGCGACACAACCTGCTGATGGGCCTCGGTTGAGTTGAAGCCGGAACCAATATGATGCGGTCGTCAGTTCGGCTGGACATGATAAGACTGACCGATTTTCGTAACCTAGGGGGCAACCAGCTGTATTGATTGAGGTTTAGATCAGAACGCTATGAACTACATGGATGCATAGAAACATGATATAACTCGGAACCTGTGAGAAGATAGGTCATTTTATTTTGATGCATCAAAAATTCTCAAAACTTTCCGGACACCCTGATAAGAGTGGACACCAGCTACTTCCAAGTCCATATGTAACGTATCAGACCAGCGCAACGTCGGGCGCCCTCTAGGCCGCCTTCCAATTACCTCGAAGTTAAGGCCCATCTTGCGGACGCTGTCCTCCTTTCCACGCAGAACCCATCGTAAGCGAGCTTCGCGCATCTTGTCCGCTATCAGCGCGACACCGAACTTCTGCCGAATGGCATCGTTTCGGATGCGGTCCAGGCGCGTGACTCCAGCCGTCCAGCGCAGCATCCTCGTCTCCATGACGCTAAGGCGCGTTTCAACTTCCTTGGTCGCTGGCCAACACTCAGCGCCGTACATGGCTACTGGCCGGACGACTGCACTATTGATCTTCGACTTAAAGCGCTCTGGTATCTTCCTATCGCAGTCAACGAGCGCCACTTGGACCAAGGCGCACTCATGCGTGAGCTCACCTCAACCACCAAACTGCCATCAGACGCTATTGTTGGTCACAAGTATTTAAACACCGAAGTGCATGCAACGGTACCGGTATTCTTAATGGGGCCGGACTCATTTGCGTCAGTCGTAAGATACTCGGTCTTCTTGACGCTCAGTCTTAGCCCGAACATCTCGAAGAGATCTCATGAAGCTTGCACCTGCCGTTCGAGTTCATCTTTACCTTCGCAACCGTGCATTACCTCATCAACATATAGTAACGTGCAAGGGACTGGGTTCTGAAGATCTCGTGTGATGGCATCCATGACGACAACAAAGAGGAGTGGGGAAGTGCGGAAACCTGGTGTACTCATACAGAGACACGGAACTCCATCGAGGTTCCTGCTGCAGCTTGAAATCGACTCTTTGGACAAGAGTATAGCATTCGCACCCACTCTACAAGTTCTTACGTAACGCTGTGCTGTCGTAGGGCGTACCATATAACCTCACGCGGTACGCGATCCAAGTCGAGAAAGGCAAGATGCACCTCGCGGTGCTTCTCCACCAGAACATGAAAGCGAATAGACGAATTCAAATTTCGTACTTCTCCACGAATTACGAAATTTGAATTCGTCTATTCGCTCGAAGATGTTCATGCTGTGCGAGAGCAACCGAATCGGACGGTAATTTGAGCAGTCTGCAGGGCCGCACTTCTTCTTCCAAATAGCGATAGTCGTAGTTTCCTGTCAGCCATCAGGCACCTTCTTCTTCGCTGCAGCCTGGTTGAAAAACTTGGCCAACCACTCAGCAGAGTAGCAGAACTTCGACTTGCATAAATCGGTTAGCAAGTCATCTGGACCAGTCGACTTGCCCGGTCTCCTCAGAGCCGCAATGTCCTTGTCGACATGTCCGTGGATAGGATCAGCAGAAGGAACGGCCGGACGAGAGAACTTTTCAGTCGAAATATCCTCAACCAATCGCACCATCGCTACAAGGCCTTTTTGCGCTCTGTTAGAAGATGGCCGTTTTCATCATTGATGCCAAAGAACTTCTCTATATCCTCGGGTTGGCGATGACGGTTCTTAGCAAGTCGGTACAAGTACCACTCGAGCACTTTCTTCTCTCGAACCTTTTCTTTCACGTCGTTTGTTCACAGCCACGTCTGCTTGTCGATCTTTCGTCGTCCAGACTTCGTGATGCCAAGTTCTGACGTCGCAACTTGAAGTATCGCGTCGGTCGCCCTTCTTCAAGTTTCGTCGACAGTCGTGACTGTCGTTAACCGCACGCGAGAAATCACAGCTGCTTCTTTCTCTTTCATTCGCCGCCGCTTGATTCTTACTGCACCGCATCGCTTGACCTGCTTCAACCTTGGAAGTGTGATCTTCAAAGTGCAGACCAGTGCTTGATGCTATGGGGCGACCGTCTTATACGTCTGTGACGAGGCTTCTGTCCCAATCTTTCACAAGGAGGAAGTCTATCTGCGTCTTGGTGTTCCCATAGAACGAGATGAAGTGGGAGTCGCGTTTACGAATCACAGCGTTTATTATGGTGAGGTTATGTCGATCCGCATACTCAAGGATACGCTCACCATCTGCGTTACGCGATCCGTAGCCAATCCACCATGACAGCTGTACCCTCTTTCGTAGCGCCTACGTGCCCACTATGGTCACCAGCGACTATGATGACATCTTTCGGCGGTACCTCTGCTGTCTTCTCATCAAGCAGGCTCCAAAACTCATCCTTGTCTTGCTCGGAGCAGCCAGTCTGCGGAGCATGGCAGAGAAGAAGTGATAGAGTCACTCCTTAGCGGCGACGACGATCTTCATCAATCGATCGTTAAAGCGTTCCACACTTACAATCGAGTCACGAAATCGTTCGGAACTGATTATTCCGACACCACTGATGGCCCTGGGACTTCCACAAAAAACGGCCTAAAAGCCACGTCCTATGTCCCATGATTTGCTGCTACCAACTCGCACGAGTGGTCCGTCAACGTACTCACATTCAGAGTTGTTGGTTCTGCTCACGTTACGGGACTGCTCACGGTACGGGACTTTCGGACTAGCTCAGTTGTCTCCCGATGTCGTCCTCGCACCAGGAACCCTCGCGTACTTCTCACACTCGCCGCGCTTTGCGAGTGCGCGTCGGCTCCTGCGGACGTCGTAGCACTCCATCTCGATAACCATGAACTGACATACTTCCATACGATGTTACAATGGGGTTTTCGTTGGTCAGCCTGTCACGAGAGCCTGTCGCCTGCATTTGAATGTCCGTGTTCGGCTTAGCTCGCAAAATTCAACAGTTTCCAGTGGCACCGGAGGAACGAACATCGCCACCTCCCGTCAAATTGCATCAACGACGTTTTACCATTTTTGGAATTCTACTTCCTCTTCACAAATCCATTTCTGACGAACTATTTGGATGAGGTTGACAGTATCGTTGTGATACCCGGGAAACCCCCTTCTTACTTGAATCAGTTGAAATAGGCAGTAGATATCGGTAAAATCACACAGATTGCCAAGGATTGATTCTATTGGCATCGTGGGCGTCGCTTAGCCACGATTCTGTAATAATTGCTATGCCACAGTTTTTGAAGTTTTAAACTGCGTACTATAGTGGTGATAGTTCTCTTGTAAAGATCGAATATAACAGCAAAGGCAAATTAGCTCAACGGCTGGTATCCGAGGAAAGTTTTTCAGTTTGCCTCAGCTCTATTTAGCTGTCTACTTTGATTGGTCTGGTAACCCACATCGTGGGAGTGACGACGGGCCTACCTAGCCTTCCACCTCCGCTCCTCTCTTGCTTAGTTAGGGGGAGGGGGCGTATGTAAACACCTCTACCAGAGAAGAAAAAACCCGGAAGACCTCCTAGGAACCAAGGACTGATAAAATGGGCTTGGAAGGACTACTGTTAAGGGGGGAGGTCTGCCTTCTTGAGGTTTCCAAGCCTATAAGTTTTCTGGGGTATAAATTCAATCTCTAGATGACTTGAAATATTCTTTACACAGTTGGAGTCTTGAATCATCCTTTAGGTCGACTTAGCAACAGTGGGTTCAGCGACTCCACACACAACGACTGAGTGTAGGCGCTCCTTTTCATCAACATGGGATACCAGTAGGAGTAACGTCATGCGGTGTGGGTGCTCCAGTCTTCCCTACAGCCTCCCTAGGCGCCCTTTATACTCCCGCCGCTGCGCGATTGCAGCTAGAAAGGAGAGCGTCAGCGACGCGCGGCCACGAGCTGCGTACTACGGTCCGTGCGCCGTGACGGATGACTGAGGAAACGGCCCATGAGTCATTGAAGAACCAAACCAGAAAGGGTTCGTCTGGCTGGTTAACGGAATGTATCCTGCCAATGTTAGTGGTGGGATTCCCGTGGTAGCGGCGAATCCTCTTTTAAGGCCGGGGTCGAGGTCGCCCGCTCAAAATCGTTCATCCCGGTGTGAAATCTTCCACTCCACACCGAGTCTGCCGCAGCTGATCGCGCCGCGCCGCGCCCTTCCCTCCAGCACCGCGATTCGCCGATTACGGTTACCTGAAATTCCGCCAAATGTGGTGTTTTAAACGGGGTTTAAAGGCAGCCTTCAGAACATAATCTTCTTCACGATGAGCAGGCGGTTGCCCCTGTACCTCTTGATTTGTAGTGAAAACAATGCAGCCTTTTTGGAAAGAAAGAATACGATTCATAAACACTTCAACGAATCCTGGCGTGTTGTGACTGCTGAACACCTTACACCACCAGCGCTGTTTGACCGCACATGCAGAAGATGCGGGTTCGAGTCCTGCCTGGCGCAAGAGTTTTGATCGTAACAAAACATCCTGTAACAACATATGCTTTGCTCCGTTTTGAAGTTTTCGTATGCGATGAATTTTATGACGAGGAAAGATCTCGTATCTTGACCGACTCGTTGATGCCAAAGCTTAGGGTGCCCATGTACATATTACGTGAAGAACGTACCTGTGTACGTTGAGTACCGGTTTTTATGCTGATATTCAAGAGATATGTACGCAAAAATG
Organism: Heligmosomoides polygyrus polygyrus; assembly: GCA_947396885.1. Taxonomy (NCBI): domain Eukaryota; kingdom Metazoa; phylum Nematoda; class Chromadorea; order Rhabditida; family Heligmosomidae; genus Heligmosomoides; species Heligmosomoides polygyrus. The sequence goes on along the minus strand of OX377202.1, from coordinate 72,490,706 downwards.
CTTTGACGTTCACCGTTAGCTTTTTGGACCCATGACGAAGCTAAGTATCTTCCATCAACGATTTTTCTCCCGAATTTTTGAGCATGACTGCGAATCAGGGCAGGACTGACTATAGTTTATCTTTTCCTCTTTAGCTACGTTATCCTCAAAGCCCTTCCATTTAACCAATGTTTATTTTTTGAAATGACTGTCAATCGTGGTCCAACAAACAATTTATTTAAGTAGTTGCATGCTGCTAATTCACATTCAAAAGCTGTGATTTGATATTGGTTGTATGAAAAAAACAACAAAATTCTATTTGTGGTTAGAAGTATATCTTCACTCGGTGTTCTGAAAGCCAAAGTGCTGCGCGGCCTGCAACACTATCCTTCGACATGGTATCCCATTCCTCGAATAGCGTGATGACGAACTGAAAGCGTTGTGTGTGAAGAAGAAAATAAATGAAGAACAATGGATGTCTAGGAAGGCCTTGGCCTTGGTGAATCACCTTTGGCCAAGGAAGTGGCCACTCCAATTGGTTGGGTATTCGGCCTTCGGGAACGTGACGCTCTAACTCAAACATGGTCCAGAAGAGGAACAGCCGTCGGAATGCCCTATTGCGAGGGCGGAGCACATGTGGAACCTCACAAAAAGCGTGATAAATGCTAAACGATCAAATTTGGTTCTGCTAACGAACGATACGTAGGAAATACTGAATGCTGGGAGGGTGAATAGTTGAAGTCAACTAAAAACACAGGAGGACTACATAAAAAAACGTACTCGTGCGATGTTTCCACGCCATTCGTGCTACACTTTTATTCCACTACGTGTTGTTGTTACTTTTATTACATGTTATTTCATAATAAAATGTGAGGAGCTCAAGATCTAAGGCTGTCCTGTGGGGTTAGTGCGTTGTTGTGACTACGGATTTTCTTACTTCCTTTTCTTGAAACTAAACTTTCATTTCCTTCGTTTCTTCACATGTGTACTCACATGGTACAATAAATAAATAAATAAATAAGCATAGTAAATACTCCCAGCACAAAGCTAGCATAAAGTCGAAAGTAGAAAAGTGCGACACACTGTTCTGCCGTTGGTTGTGTAGCACCAACAGTGGAGTTGGAGTGCACTCCCGTAACCCACATGAAAAAATGCGTTACACATAGATATTTCTATTGGGTCACGGACGTAATGAACTCAGGAAGTCAGCTCTCGAAAGAAGTGTGAATTCAAACCTGAATACAACGCTGCTGATCCAGTAGCCCATCACGACGTCCACAGAGTAATGAATTCGTGATATCACAAAGCAAAACATCGCGAAGATACAGCACGAAATGGCCGTCACTCTAAATGACGAGTTTATTATCTGCGTGAGTTTAGACCCAGGCATGGAAGTGTGTGAACTCCTATGGTGTTGAAGAGAGGCATTGGTAGGTAGTTAGACTCTGGAATGGACTTGGGTTTGGAAACGGAAAGTGCTTCTTAGCGTCTGTTGTGCGGGTTGTGTGACTTATCGATGTTTTCAGCATCGTTTATCTCAGCTTTCAGCATATATCTGTGCAAGTGATGCAACAACCGTCTTTGCTTGTGGACTTATGTCGCAGTGAACTGTTACGGAAATGCGTCGCATTGACAGCATTAAGCGAATGGTAGTAGTGTCAGTTGCTCAGTGGCTTTGGTGATCGTGTCGGCAGCGCACTTGATCCCGTATGGCACTTGAAAGCGTTTTTAGGTCCATTTCAAATCATACGGACCCTGAATTTTCTGAAACTCTAGAAATTTCGTTATGACCTTCAACGCCATCGTGTTTGAGAAGCACAAGGCATTTTTTTAGCAATATTTCATCCTATGACAATGTCACCAGAAATGCTTTCTGGTGTTTACCATTTTCATTTCTTGTACTTCTTTTTAAATTAACTGGTTGTTTAGAAAGTCTTGAGCCGATATTGTGAAGGTTCCAGAATGTGATATGCTTGATCGGTAATCATGAACTTCCATTTGGTAGTTATAGATAATTTTACAAGGTTGATGGAAAGTTTTGGAATAGTTTTCTTTAAAAGTCCAGAACTTCCGACTTTTCGCTGATATCCATGATCTACATAGTCGTAGAACATTCTCGAAGCTTTTCTATAAAAGGTATGAGCGCGCAAGCTCTTCATTGGGTTTTGGTGCAATGCCAATTTCACAATGCACTGGAGCGATCGCAACAGTCTGGAATATAAACAGCGGATTGGAGGAGGACACCGCTACCATCGTCACCGTCAACCGCAGGTTAGCTTGGTTCACAAAAGGACACACGGACAAAAAGAGACAAGACAAACTTCGGTCAGGACCCCGGGTCAGTTCCTGCTCCGAAAGAAGGTTCTGGGAGATCTGATTACAAGATGAGAACTGGATCCTCTACGATTCTATCACGTATCGTACCGCGTGGCTCCCTCTAGGAGAAGACCCGCGTCGCAGCCAGTATAGGCCTTCAGCCCAAGAAGTGTCCCCGTTGCTGCTTCTGAGGTTAGTGAGGAATATTGCATCGTGAGCTGCTCCCGCAAGGCCTATTGTAATGGGCAGCAGTCACGCTAGTCAACTTCAAACACTGGCGAGTGTTGTTCGAGAACAACGGCTGAGACGTGCTTCTGTCTGCCTCGTTCACTACAACGCTTGGCCGCATGCAGCTGAAGAAACGCGCAAGAATTGGAAGATCTTCGTTGCTGTGCTGGGAGGCGGTCCCCACCCACCCGATTTCCCTGGTATTGCCCTCTCTGTGACTGAGCTCGATAACTAATGGTGTTCTTTATATTTTCCAAAGGAAATTTATTCACATTAATAACAATAATTATTCGGTTATGTATTGACCATTTTATTAGTTGAGCTTTTGCCATCTTTAGATAGGTTGGCAAATTCCACTTTCGAGGAAGCCTCGGTTTTTGGAGGGGGAGAACTGGTGCAACTCATTTTTAATAGATTGATCGGAATCAAACGCTTCAACTAACAGTTTTACCATTCAAATGGTTTGGAGGGAGCGAATGAAATGGTTATCTAATGGTGCTTGGCCAGGGCTATGGGGTGGGCGTGGCATCAGTTCCAATTAAGCTCTGTTAGTTTTTGACGAGTTATCAGAGAGGTGTGGGGCCTGTCGTCATCGTGATGGAACATCACGCCTTTGCGGTTGGCCAGTCCAGAACGTTTTCTCTTGATTTTTCCGTTCAGTTTCGATAGCTGATGACAGCAGACATTCGAATCAAAAGCTTCGTTTCTTGGAAGCAGCTCAAAGCAGACTGTACCTGCGCATATGTCAATGCGCTTGGTGAGCTGGACCTACGACAATTCCTGAAGAACCCAAGTTTGCTTACGTAACCAAGCTGCATCACGTGCGAGTAAACGGTCGGATCCGATATGCTAAGCTTCTCTGCCATCTCTCGAGTTGTCATGCGCCGGACAGTTTCGATCAATGCCTTCATTTTGTCGTCATCAATAGTGATCGTACGACCAGTATGTGGCGCATATTGCACATTAAAATTTTCAGAGCGAAAGCGAGCGAACCAACGCTGACACTGTCGTTGAGTAACGCAGTTTTCACCATATAATTTGCATAATTTCTTCCCTGCTTGCACCGCATTTTTGCCCTTTCGGAATATTGCTCCCCTTGAATGTCCATTTCAGCTTAACTTTAAACCAACTTGTTTTTACTAATGGCGCTCATTCTTTCTCAGAAGATAGATAGTCTTCAAAATCCTACTACAGATAAAAGTGTTGTCCGTCTGTGAATACGTCTGTAGCGTCCTGGTTCAGAAGGCATCTCAGTGGATTCGTGCAAAGGGCGCCCGAGTTCAGAAGACGTGCCAATGATGTCGCGCGAAGGGCGTCCGTGTTTAGAAATCGTGTCAGTGATGTTGCGCAATGGGTGTCCGGATTCGGAAGATGTGTCACCAACGTGTTCAACGAGGTTGCGGATCCAGAAGACGTGTCATGCGCGTCAGTAAAGGTGGAGCAATAATGGTGGTCCACTAAACGGAAGAGCAGTAAAGAGGAGGACAACTAAAAGAAGGACCAGTAGTGGGGGACCACTGAAAGGACCAATAAAAGGGGACCAGTAAAGGGGTACCCATGAACGGGAGACCAGTAATGGGAGACCAGTGATGAGAGGGGCAATTGACATTTGCCATACAGAAAGGGGTACCAGTAAAAGGGGCCAGTGACGGGGAGACCAGTAAAGGGAAGGAGCAGTAAGGGGGACAGTCAAAAGGTGACCAACAGAAGGGGAGCAGTGAAGGGGACCAGTAAGGGTGGAGGGTATTTTTTCTTATTATCCTCCAACTGTACCGGGCTCAGAAGGAGTGCTACAGAGGTCGTGCTACGTGCGTCGGTGCGTCATGTACAGAAGACGTGTCATAGACGTCGAGGGAACGTCGTGACGTGAGTCTGGGACTCAGGCAGTGTGCCACAGACGTTATGTAGCACGCGTCCGGAATCCGGATTCAGAACACGAGTCTAGGACGTCGTGCAACGTGGGTCCAGGTCCGGAAGACGTGCGACAGATCAGATTTTCCACTGCATTCGTGGGAATTTCAGTATACCTTTAATGGCTTCGTTCAACGAGCCTGGGCGTGTTTGACTTTTACTAGCTTCCTCTGCCGACACATGGGTAAAGAGGTATTGGCGGAGGGAGGGGCGTAGGGTGAAAGACTGCAGGAGTCGGAGGAATATTATTGTTGTACAACAGTACAGTTAATGGTATAGAGCGGTTTACCAAAACCGATCGATTTCATTTATGCTTTCGCACTTTGAATCAAAACTCTTACAACCTGTTCCTCTCCACGTAGAAAACGTGTACTTCGAAGAATAAAGCCTCCGAAGTACACGTTTCTACGCCCACGTGCGAAAGAAAGTGGATACGCCTCACAGATGCGGTTTTGAAGATTCTGCTCTTCAATATCCCTTTATATTATTCTATATACTGAAACAATTTTCGCTGTAATGAAAGTAAGAAGACCTAGAGAAGAAAGGAAGAGGGTCGGGGTGTTCCCTACGGCAGGAGGTCTGCTTCACAGCGCATAGTCTGCTCCGTTTATCTGATGTACCTCGTCCGAGACGGATTAAGCAACCCGCCACGCTACCGTAATCGGGGCGGTGGCGGGCGGCGGCGGCACGCGACTGCCCCGATTACGGTAGCTCAGGGAGACACCTAACGTAAGAACCCTTCCCGTTTGAGGAGTTGTATGTAGTTTCTGAAAGCGCAGAATCTCCGCTTTCTTACCGTTTATAAATTTTATGACAGAATTGCCTCTTGCTGAGTTCATGACGCCGTTTTTACAGTATGAATCAACGTAATATCCGCGTGCTCAACTTATATGAATGGGGAAGTGGACACAACGCTGAAGCCGCAGCTCGCAACATCAGCGCTGCATTAGGGGAGGATTTCGCTAAGGAACATACAATTCGCCATTGGTTCGAAAGGTTACGATCTGGAGATGAAAGCCTCGAAAATGAAGACCGAGGCAGGCCGCCATCACTCCTTAACGGCGACCAACTCAAAGCCATGGTGGAGGCGGACTGCGTCGGACTAACATCGGACGTCGGACGATAGCTAACACATCATTTCGGCGTTGACGGCAGCACTATTAGACGCCACTTAAATGCGATCGGAAAGGTGAAGAAATTGGACAAATAGATCCGGCACGAACTGGGCAGGTGCTGAAGCGCCACGACACCTGTGCTCGTTAAGGCTGCGCAGTGTAAGGGAGCCTTTTTGGGACAGGATCATGACATGCGACGAAGAAGGATCTTTTACGGCAATCGTCGCTGCTCTGCACAACGGCTGGACAAGAATGAGAGTCCCAAGGAGATGCCGAAGCGAAGTCTCCACGCAGAGAAGACCATGGTGACCGTGTGGTGGACAATGGTTGTTACAGTCCTTTACAATTCTTGAAGACTGGAGAGGCTGTCACAGCGGAGGGCTACTGTGCCGAAATTAAAGTGCACCAGAAGTTGATTGAAAAACAGCCGGCTTTGGTCAATTGAAGAGGCCCAATCCTACTGCATGACAACACGTCTGAAAAATTGTTGTTCAGAAAGTGGATGAATTGGGATACGAAAGTCTGCCTCATCCAGCATCACCAGATCTCTCTCCTGCCGATTATCGTTTTGTCAAGCATTTAGATCGTCATGTGAAGGAAAAAAGTTCAGCAATGAAGATAATGTCGAAATTAACTTCTTATCTTTTATTAATTCCCATATTTCTAATTTTCATGAAGATGGAATGCCTAAGCTACTGTCGCGCTGGGAAAACGTACTAATTGTAACGGTGCTTATTTCGAATAATCAAATTGCTTCCGAGCAAACTTATGATCTGTCAAAATTTTCAGTAAAAATCGGCTATTTCATATGCAACAACCTAATATATAGCAGCGTTTCGCAGCCCCCTGAAGAATTTGATAAACGGGATGGATGCTGCAGGACAGCTTCCGATGAACCATCAGCGATATTGTGATCCTCCTTCATTGTGATCCTTTTATTGTTATTGTTTTGAAGATGAATGAGCTTGATGAGTATTATACTGTTTTTTGGGTAGAGGGGCATGTTTGTGCATCACTGCAGCCAGCAGTGATGTACAAAATGCCACTGCATACAACAAACAACAACCCTGCAAAGGATCAGAGCTAATGCATGAACTCCAAATACTTACTTCAAAGGCCACAGAGAATGTGGAGTGTAGTAAGTAAGAAAGAAGCAGCACGTCGAAATAGCTGTTGTGTGGCCAGAAAACAGCATGTCACCGCAGTGGAGTTTATTTTCTTTGTGACCGAATTGCAGTCCAAACTGAAAACATTAGGCGTTTAGCGCCGTCATTTGCAATTTCGGTAACCTTCAGTTAGGGCTGCGAAACTCCCGTTCATTTAGAGTGCATCTTTTAGACCATCTTATAGACAATTCTGAAGTCAATGGCGACCCGTTTATGGTGGTTCGCACAGTGTTTTCGAAAAAAGTAAGCTTACTCTGTCTGTAGATCTAAGCCACACATTCCAAAAAATTCATGTGGGGAAGGTGCCGATATTATGCAATAAGGCGCTTTATGCAGTCCAAAGAGATACATTATGAAGGCGACTAAAAATGCTGCCACACATAAATAACAGAGGTGCACTCGAAATGCTAAGCGTTAAGAAATTTTTCAACGGAAAATTTTCGTTAAATTTCCGGTAAATCGTTAAATTTCGTTAAAAATATAATTAGCTGCAAACTATTATTTCAAGTGAAAAAAGGTCAAGGAAACCCTTATACGTTTCATTTTCAAGAGGTCATAAGCTAAAGTTGGAGGAATGGGAAATGGAGTGTAACACTGCAATGCAAAATAAACAATTCAACATCTACAAGCACGGAAAGATAAACAAGCCTATAGCAACAAATAGTCTGCAGGGTGTGGAATGAGAACAGGTATGGAATTATCATTTAAGATGATCACCGACAAGGAGTCTTAAAATGTGCGATCAGGCAGAACCCCGAGTCCCTCCCTTTCCTAGTTCTTTGCGAAACCGTTTTGTCTCACTTTCTACGAGCATATACAATCTCGATGCGGGTACAGCCCATTAGGTGCAGAAAGAATTAACGCAAATACAATTAAAAGCCTATCAGTGGAATGTTTCCACGATGTCGGACGCACGATTTTCGTGTGCCCGGTGCGAGGAGCCAATCCATTTCTTTGCAACGTCGTGACTATGACATGACATCGTGTCACACTCCCACACTGCTGAAAAGGTGTGACACGTCGTCAACGTGTTAACGTTCAGGAAAGTAGCCTTCAACATTTTTGTTATTAGCGTTTTTCTAAAACACTTTTGCGGCAGCCGCGTACGAGGCAGTGGCCAGAACAGCCGCGTACGCGGCCTCCACTGCCGCGTGCTAGAGTTCACGCGGCACCCCTCCTGCTCGCTCGATCACCAACACGGCAATGCTGCAACAACGCCTTGAAGGATTACTGCCGCTGCCACCGCGTCTGCCACGTAGACGGCACCGCGCTGCCACATCTGCCGCGTAGGCGGCACATCAGCGGCAGCGAGGCCAGTTTTGCCTCGCGCGAAGACTCTGCGTCTCTGCCCATGCTTAAAGATAGGGCTGCCGCGTTGCCGCAGAAGTGTGCGGAGGGCTTTATGGTGATCGTGGTGCCGCGCCGCGTGGCGGCGCAAGTATAAACTAGGGCTTACACGCGCCCCCAAAATGAATTATTTCAAAAAATGAAAACAATTTCATGTAAGCATTAAATTATTCCCGCTGATTTCAATCGCTTTTAAGAGCGGTCCTAAGCGGGAGGATGAGACCTGCAACATTAGGGAATAGTAAGAGTAATGTATTAGGTTGTCCCATAAGTCTCCGCCGTTTTTTTCAACGATTCACTGCAGATTTCGCCGGCGGTCTCTTGCATAGCTCTGCATAGCTTTCGAAAGAGAATGATTTGCACTATCAGAGTATGTATTGCATTTCTTTTTTCATCATGAATTTTTTTAATTTTTAGGTCGTTGAAGTGAAAAGTGAAAAAGTGAAAAAGTAGCCATTTGCGCACTTGTTCTCTCTGCTTAGGTTTGTAATTTCTTGCGCAGTTTTTATAGCACTTGGAAGACAATGTTCTGTGCTACAAGAATTTGTGTTGGTCCTATTTTCTCACTTGCCCTTTATTGGTTTTTAGTCCATCAAATTGGGAATTCCGACTTTTCCGTCCGAATTTTTACCAAAACTCCGGTTCTGTTGTTGGACTTTTTTGCTTGGTGTCATATGTCGTTTGGAAGAGGATGTCTTGCTCCGTAAAAATCTGTGTCGCCTTTATTGGCTCACGCTGATTTCTGTCGAATATCAACAACTGAAGAAGGAGAAGAGGTTGTTGGTGAAGACGATTATTCTCTTTTTGGCATTTTGTTAATATTCAATAGAAATCAGCAAACGCGACACAATCTCTCATAGAGCAAGACATTCTCTTCCGAATGACATATAACGCCAACCCAAAAAGTCCAACCACAGAGCAGGAGCTGTCGGCAAAAATAACCATCCTCCTTCGGACGTCCCAATTTGATGACCTAAAAATCAATAAAGGGCAAGTGAGAAAATAGGACCAACACATATTCTTGTAGTACAGAACGTTGTCTTCCAAATGCTATAAAAAACTGCGCAAAAATTACAAACCTAAGCGGAGAGCAAGTGCGCAAATGGCTGCTTTTTCACTTTTTCACTTTTCACTTCAACGACCTAAAAATTGACAAAATTCATGATGGAGAAAGAAAAGCAATGCATGCTCTGATAGAGCATATCATTTTCTTTCGAAAACTATGAAGCGCTATGCAGGAGACCGCCGGCGAAATCTGCAGTGAATCGTTGAAAAACGGCGAAGACTTATGGGACAACCTAATAATAAAGTCACTAAAAAAACCATTATGAATTCCGGTAAATTTCTGTTTCTTTCTGTTTCCGTTAAGTCATTTAGCCAGAATTTAAAGAAAAATTCCGTTAACTCTTTGATTTCGTTAAATCGATGACAGTGAAATGTGCACCCCTGATACATAAGTGACCGACAGCAAAGGAGGAAGATTTATGGTTTTGTACAACGAATCCTATTCTCCTGTATGTGATAAGGCCTATGTCGTACCTTCGCTCACCCCAAGCGAAGGCGACGAACAGAGCGATGAGCAAAGTCTCTTCGCTAGCGTGAAGCTAGCGAATAGGCGCGCAGTTAATAGCGTTGTGTGCAGCTGCATCGTAGCATCGCTACCGATGCTGCCCGACGCTCTGCTCGGCTCAGCGACGCGGTCGCATCGGTAGCGATGCCGTATCGCTCGAGAGTATGACACCCCGCTAGCGAGGCTTCGCTAGCGGTGGATCGGACAACTGCTACAGGTGTCTGCCCCTCCACAACGTCTGATACCGTCCCTTCCCCAATTATTTAGTTGTCCATCGCCTAGCGAAGAGCGATGGTATGACATAGGCCTAAGGCAAACCGATAAAGGCGTGAAAGGACAATCAGTACTGAGATGTGCTATAAGTTTACGAAAGGTATAAAAATAAAACATACTGTCGCCGTGATGGTCAGAAACTTAGTGATGACACTAGAGAAGCTGGGATTCGGATCAGGATTAGGTGGTTCGCAAATGCTAAAAATTACAAAAAGAATTGGAAAGAAGGCGCTTTTTAGAAGCGTGGACGGACTCGTTTTCGAAGTCGTGAAATCCGGATGGGATATGTGTAAGGCAAATGCTGATTCCTCGCATTATATAAAGCACACTGGAAATGTAGAAAAGACGTCGAGAAACGATCCATCTGGAACAGTTTTCATAAGTAAGCTCACCGCACCATTCAGACCAATAGGTAACAGTTTTCCTTTCAAAGGCATCCTGATAGAATATTTAGTGCAGTGCTTAAGAGTTAATACTTATTTTTGAAGTAAAAGTTCTCTTTGAGATCCCATCGAAATTACTATGCAGTAAATAACATTTTCACTTTATTCCAGTTTATTTTTTGGGCACAAGCCCCTTTCCGATCAAAACCATTCCACTATATTAATCGTGGGCATGCTAAAGAGGTGGCCATAAGTCGTCGAACCGAACACAAGAAAAAGTGGGCTCATGGTGTGGTAGCTTGATACTTAAGAAAGGATCTATTGACTAGGAAGCCTTTGAGAAGATTGAAAGGCAAAAAGCTATGGCTATGGTGCATGAAGGATGTGGGACAGCTTCCCATTTCTCAATGAAGGATACCATGTTTTTAAAATGAGATCCTTACTGCAATGCAGCTTCGAACGCTGATTATAAATATGTGTTCCGCACCTGCAGTGGAGCGGAGTCCGATCACTTTGACTTTGTCTTGACCGAAGGAAAATTCTTTGGGAAATTCTTGGAGAACTTCCGGAAAGTCTCAACGTCGCGTGAGCGCCGTATGCCACTCGTCACGATAGGTGCAGGACAACTCGTACAATGCCTTTGCGCTCCCTGCGTCGTTAGGACAATGCATACCCCTCTCTTTCCACCATCAGGCACCACTCTCCGACCTGTGGGTTTCTTCCTTTCGGTAACATTTCGAGAAACAAGTGCTTCCAGCTGTTTCATCCTCCGTTCTCAGAAGCCGGAAAATCACTTACCTGTGTTTATGGACAACCATGCAAACAAGTGCAGCTGCCAATACACCTGCCATTGTGAACACGTCGGCAAGAAACCTCAGCGTGTCGTTCTGTGCAATGATGGAATGGGCCAGGTCGGGAAGAGGTTGCCTGAAAGTAACAAGGGATGCCACAAATCAGCCGCTTTCGAGGACAAGCAGCGAAGCAGTTGTGACTATGTCTTGATTGTTCTTAACACGTAGACGACAATGTCGCTCAATGGTGCTCGACGTTTTATATATTTTTAACAAAAATGATATCCGGTCCATCTAAACTTCGTCCAGGAGGTTACTCAGGATGCCTTACACGATGCCGATGTCCTTTCGAACGATTACGGCCGGTTTCGTCCTTAATCGGAGTCGTGCCACGACCACCGAATTTAATTCATCCACCCAGTAGGTGAACGCATCTTTCGAAATTTTATGAATTTTTTTGTGGAAAAATAATGGATTAAAACTTGTATTAATGAACAGGAAGGCGGTCATTTTTCAGAGCCAAAATAAACGACACTGCGCCATGCCGTTTTCCAAGACCTGGGGATTTTACTCGATTGACAGTAGAATTTCTGTTCGCAGTGGAGGGTTTGGAGTTTGACACCTGTTGCAATAAGAAATACTGTAAAGAACACAATATCTTTGATGGTTAATGTAAGTGGCATTCACGCTATCAATCGAATAATACTTTCGGCGAAACTTTTGAGTGCACGGCGCGACCTGATCTTTAATGCGCTGTGTGCTTGCTTCTTTGCTGTGCTTTAAGGCAAATTTTAATTTATAATTGTTCTCTAAGATTAAAATTTTCATAGAATTATGGGGGAGGTAACCGGTCGTTTGTGCGGCACGCTTCGTCCCACGCGCCAGACACGCGAAAAACACTCTCGTCGTCAATGTGTTGAACCCATTTTAATTAAAGTTATTTTATGTAATATTAGGTTGATGTGAAAATCTTGAGAGCGTTTTCTTTAAAAGTCCAGAACTTCCGACTTTCGACTGATGTCCATGATCTACCATGTGGTGGTCGTATGGTGGTCGTAGAACGTTCTCGAAGCTTCTGTTCAAAAGGTATGATCGCGCGAGGTCTTCCTTGGGTTTTAGTGCAATGCCAATATCACTGAGGCGTCGCGCTGGAGCGACAACAGCGGTCAGCAACATAAGCAGCACATTGGAGGTGGACCCACTATCATCGTCACCGTAAACCGCAGGTTAGCTAGATTCGCAAAAGGAGACACGGACAAAAGGAGATAAGAAAAACCTCAGTTGGGACGTCCCCAAGCAGTGGAAGGCTTCGTCGTTCTCGGCACTGTCGAGGAGGTCGCTACCGCCCAGAGTCTTGCGACAACACCATGTGATGTGATCAAGCGACAGTCGTCAGCCGTCATCAAGCCTTCTGCTACCAAAAAGTTATCTTGATCGGTTCTTTCGTTTCACCCACATTCATCTGTCAGTTTCTCCTGTTCTGCTCTCCTTGCAAGGAGTTTCTGGATATGGTATGGTTTTCTTTTTTTTAAAAATATGGTTTCCTGTGCTGAGAGCCATCGCACACCGTGCCGTTTGGCTACCTCGAGGAGAAGAGCTGCCCAAGCAAGCAAAGTCAAAGGTACACCTCAAGAAGGTTCCTTTATGCTGCATCTGACACTCGAGCGGAACACTGTACTGCGAGCTGCTCTCACTAGGGCACACAGCCACCACTGTCGTTTACACCACTCAGCTCCAGAAACTCACGGAAGCTGTTCGAGAAAAGCGCCGAGACGACCTTATGCGCACTCTCTTTATGATAACGCCAGACTCCAAAGCTAAAGCGACCCAACAAAAAATCGAAGAGCTGGGCTGGGAGACGGTAACCCATCCGCCATGTCTTTCTCGTATAGCCCCTCAGAATACCGCTTGTTGTGCTCCCTAAAGGCTTCTTGGCTAAGAAAAATTTCACAAAGTTTGAAGACACAAGTCAGGCGGTCGCCGACTTCATCGACTAGCAGTCTCCCCAGTTCGCTGACCTGTCCACTACGTGGACCACTGTGGTGACTAACAATGACATATACATATATATATACATATATATATATATATATATATATATATATATGTATATGTATAGGGTGCGCAAAAATTACCCGCACAAAGATATCACAGTGAAACTTCAACACAAATGCGGATTTGACAACGAAACTTAGCACATAGCTTCTTTATTCTCTCTCTAATAAAAATATACCAAAGTCATTCGAGGTGGCCTCCTTTCATACGAACACAAGTACTCAGAACTTGCTGAAGTGGTTCGCGAATGGCACGCACTGCGCGATAGTTTTTTAATGAGAAAGTTTTCACCCTGGAACCCACGGCGAATCGTCAAAACGACGCATTCTCTCATAGAATGTTGGAGCTGCTATCCGTGACGGGAAACTGGGCGGTAGAACGGCACATCCGGCTTCAGTTATGGTTTGGGGTCCGATTACTTCAAACGGAAGGTTCCCATTAGTTTTTGTCGAATCCGGCGTCTAAATTAACAAAGACGAGTACCAGAACACAATTTTAGAGGGCGTCTTGAAGCTATGGGCCGTTGCACACTTCGGTAATGATAGATGGTGCTTCCAGCAGTACTCTGCGCCTGCACGCAAGGCGAGGACAACGCAGCAGTGGTGCAAACGTGAGCTCCCGGATTTTATTGCACACGAAGACTGGCCTTTGAATTCACCGGATTCGAATGCTCTTGATTTCTCTGTTTGGTCATTTATTGAGAGCAAAGTTTGCTCTACTCGACACGCAAGTTTGGCTTCTCTGAAAGCTTCCTTGACTGAAGCATGGGACGAAATGAGCGACGACTACCTCCGTGCCACCGGGGTCGAGCGTTCTACCCCCTCGCCCCCTGGCCGGCCCACCCCCACCCCTGGGCTTGCTCTAGAATCCATTGGCTGCCTTACGAGATAGTGGAGACGCAGAAATTTGCCACGCCTCTGTTTAAAGGGCGGGGGGTAGAACGCCACTCCGCCCCGTGCCATGTGTTATGCGTTCGTTACTCGTCTGAGGACTTGTCTTCGTAAAGGAAGCCACTTCGAATGACTTTCGATATGTTTTCATTAGTAAGGGAGCAAGGAAGCTATCTGTTAAGTTTCGTTATCAAATCCGCATTTGTGTTGAAGTTACACTGTGATGTCTTTGTGTGGGTAATTTTTGCGCAACCTGAATACCGAATAAAAAATAAAGAAAAAATTAAATAAAAACTTTTCAATCAACCTAATACTAATGAAGAAATGCGATAAGCATAGCATAACCCGTGAACGGCGTGCGAGCAAACCCTAGGGAGCGCCATCTATCTGCTTACAACTGAAGCAAACTAGGACCTATATTTGTGCTCGAATAATCGAATTCGAATAATTATTCGAATAATTTATTCGAATTCGATTTCCGATGATTTGATTATCCGAGTTTCGCAGATTCGAACAATTATTCGAATTCGATTATTCGAGGTTCGAAAAAAATCCGAATAATTATTCGCATTCGATATTCAAGGTTCAAAAATTCGAATAATACATATTCGAATTTCGAATACGTGGTTGTTACGAATGTGGCATATTTGTAAGCGACGTTCATTCCGGTGACGGTTGTTTTCGATCAGTACATTGTCGAGGAGCTCACCGTTAAAACGAAAACGCATTCGATATCCTACTATACATATGTAGAAGGGTAGTGTGTGTGTGCGTGCGTGTTTCCATCAGTCCATCCCAACTGGCGTGGGGGCATGGCGTATTGCCGGTACTGAGCGCAGTTTATGGCGATCGACTGCGGTTCGAAACTTCAGCCCTTGGGGTAGTCGATCTCGCTGAACACAAATCTGAAGTTCGTTTTTGAAATTATCGGTTGAAGTTGATGGAGCTATTTATTTTCTATGGGGAATTCGTTGAGGTGAATCAATTGTATGACTGGTCTTGGTCAACATTTTCAAAATCTAACTTCACAATTGTATTCTCTGCGAGCACAACTATCATCAATGTCGTACACTTGAGCCCTTTACGAAATTTGCACAATAAACACAAATTTCGACAAAAAATTAAAAAATGAATTTCAGATTCGTGTTCAGTGACCTCAATTACCTCAGGCCCGAAGTTTCGAGCTGGTTGAGTGATAATCACGAAAAGTCGATAATTTGATTAATATCTCCGCAGTGGTTACTGCAAAAACTAACTTAAGATTCGTGTTAAGCGACCTAGATTACTCCGGAGCTGAAGCTCACGGTTTGTTCATATGACACGATTATATACCATTTCCAGTGGAAATCCAAAGGTTTTCAAACCAAATTCGACGTTATCACACGGGAAAGATTCCAGAGGAACGTTGAAATTTATTTCAAAAACGTTGAATTTGTTTTGAAAAAGTTGAATTTTAACTAAAAATGGTATAGGATTTGATTGGTTGACGATTCCTGGAGATGACGAACTGAACAAGTAGAGTGAACGTTTTTTTTTTCGCAAAAGCTTTGCACTTGTGCGTCGGTATTTTGCACGTGTATTTCTGTAGGAATTCTTTTTATAGGATTTTTTTAGGAAAGAAGTTCTCATGTCTTGCCATCTTAGCGAGTATTGTAAAGGTTCTTAGAAGATATTGAATACCTCCATTATTTGCACATTTTAAAATAATTGTAATCTTTTATTTTGTCTCTGGCGGATGTTGTCGTTGAACTTACTCTACTACACTTTCTTGGACCTAAACAATGCATTGTTGAAGTGAATAAACGATATCAACGAACGAAATTGGCTAACACAAAAATCTCATCGTCCTTGTTGATATTTTAAGTTATAACAAAGTTTATTCGATTATTCGGGAATTCGAGTAACCAAAATACGGGGTTGTTCAATTATTCGGAAATTCGAATAACCAAACAAGGGTTACTCGAATTTCTGAATAATCGAATGACCGAAAAATGGGGTTACTCGATTAATCGGAAATTCGAATAACTGAAAAATGGGGTCATTCGATTATTCGTTCATTCGAAAATTTTTGAAAAGTACAAGTATACTAGGACCCTTGCCGATTCCTAAATTTTGTGCTCTAATAGCTCTAAATTCTTTTAAGGCATTCCATGCGGATAGTGTGACGCCGACTCTATTTTCGTTGCATGCAGTTCAACTGCATTTGAAGGCAGACAAGGCGTTGGGCGGTATAGTGGTTGTCATAAAGCTTGCCCACCGGCTGATTATGTCTGATATGACAGCGAGGACGAAGTGATTGATGACAACAGCGCACGCAAAACACAGCATCGTGATGATCGTCTTCAACCGCTCAGGTCTGTATTCACGAGCTGTCTGACTTCGGAGAGGGATGCGGATTGCCGGTGTTTCATCTGAAGCATCTGAAACATTGTCATCCGAAACGGCGATCAAAGCACAACGCATTCCCCACAAACATGCATTTGGATTGCTCTGCCAAGTGCTCAGGTGTAAAGAAGAGGAAAAAATTCACCTTTGCACGAACACTGTTGCTGAATTACCACAGTAGATGGACAATCACATGCTGGTGCTGGTGTAAGCTGCTGAACATGAACAAAACAAATCCTTAAATTCTCCGAAGCTTTCCCACATTGCTGAATATAGGGGATGAAATGAAAATAGACGGCGTAAGTCAGTCCCTCCTGAGATGCGCCATTCATTCAAAATTTACGGGATGTTAAAAATACAATGGATTGCGGTGGCCAGTCAGTCTAGGCAGTAGGCAAGGGGCAAGTCAATGCTGTGGGTGCCATATCATCTCCAACGAGATGTGGAACCAATTTTCCGGAGGAGTGTAAGTCGTGGTTGACTTGGGCTACAAATCAAAAAATCGGGTGCATGCGACATCCGTGCCTCCTCCGGCCGCGCTAAGAGGAAGGTCAGAAAGCGGTTGTTTCCAGCTTATAAAGAAATAGGTGAGGACGGAGCCTTGGGGGGGGGGGGGGTAGGGAGTATACCTTTGTCCTTGGGAAAAAATTTCGAATTTCGAATGATCGAATAATATTCGACTCTCAAAATTTCGAATTTCGAATGATCGAATAATATTCGATTTTCAAAATTTCGAATTTCGAATGATCGAATAATATTCGATTTTCAAAATTTCGAATTTCGAATGATCGAATAATATTCAATTTTCAAAATTTCGAATTTTGAATGATCGAATATTATTCGACTCTCAAAATTTCGAAGTTCGAATGATCGAATATTATTCGACTCTCAAAATTTCGAATTTCGAATAATCGAATTTCGAATTTTCGAGTATTCGAATAGTCAAATGAACACCTTACTTATTGTGGTCACCCATTGATTGACATTTACTTATTTTTTATTACCCACTGTAAACTGGGTTCGACAGATCGGGATATACGAAGGCTTCAGATTGTCATTACTCTTGCACCAGTTGGTTAATTGTGAAAAGGATCGGAGGACCGAACCGAGGCTGTGGAAGTCGGTGTCCAGCCTCAGATGCCGTTGTTCAAGCGCCGCGAAAGCTGCTCCATCCATTTCCTTCACGAGACCAAAAGACGGTGACAAAGCTATAATGAAGCACCCTTGCTTCCCTAAGAATTCGTGCCCCGAAAAGAGAGAAACACCTTGAATAGGCAGAGCTAGATTGTTATAGATTTTGCTCCATAGCTTACTGCCTTTTCTTAGGTTATACCGAAGCTTCTAGGTGGTAAAAGAATGGCTAGCACGGACGAAGAAGTAACACAAAGGCGATCTGGTGCGAAAAAGGCACATTGGAGGCTCATGAATGGTTCAGTCTGTGTTCTGGCTCCATTGAAGAGCTTCGCTTCACTTGCAAGCAAACGGACCCGGAATCAATGGTTGTAACCTAATCTGATAAGACACTACGACTTGGGTTGTGTTATTGCGAAAATGTGGATGACTCGCTTTCACAGGAAACGGAGTATTACTGGCTCTTGTACTCTATAGCGCTTGCTTGCTCTTACTCTGCTTGCTCTTACCCTCTTCTTTAACGTCTTTGTTGGCAGAAAGCAGGAGCTTCCCAGGCTCCAGAAAGTGCTACCTCCCTACCGAGGCTCCTTCCGGATTTAATCGTTCTGTCGTTGTATTTGGGGTGGAAATACAAAACGGAGATCCTCCCGTAGTATACCGAAGACAAAACAGTCATTGAACAGCCGTAAACCGATTCATTTGTTATTCGCCGACTCACGTGACTGGCCGCAGGACGCTCGATGGCGTTCCAAGAAAGCAGGGATTCAGCGGAGGTCCGTGTTTGCCCGCGCTTACCTCGCGTCGACTAACAAGGGGAGTGTCTGAGGCGTATGTCTAAACGGGAAGAGCGAGTCATTTAGGGAGAATCTCCACCCCTCAGTTAGTATAAGATGTGTTTATTTTTTGCCAAGTTGCTAAAGCCAAGGAGTAGGGGGTCGTTGTAGTTACAATGTAATCGGCGCCTCACGAGTTCGGCGGCCTTGTATGCCCGCGATGCCTCCGCCGCAAGCGGGTCGCAGCGCAGTGGATAGAGACGTTGCTTCATGCTAGGGAGATCGAGGGCACCAATTCTCCTGCGCTGCTGCACTTTTGCATTTCAAGAATTGTTGAGATTTGATGGATTCTGACGTCTATACCATTCCAGAGGTTTTCTACTAATTTTTCCAGCTGCATGCAGTGGTATTCAATGTAATGTAAAAACGATCAACATCAGTGATGCACAGGCACAATGTGCATGAAGAAGAAGCACTGGTCACAATACGGACGGTGTATAAAAGCTACAGGCTCCTCACAGTTTGTTTCCCTAGATGGACCGATGACCTCGGGAAAAAGCGTCCTGCTCGGATTTTCAAAGACCAGGAGTCGAGAGTGATGTCGCAAGTGGTTCAAATGAAGAAACGAGGTCTGTGGATCCTGCACACTGACGTTAACGGCCATCGATACACTCTTTCCCTCATCTTTGCCTGTCAACTGGAAATCAGAGGTCTGCTTTAGGTTTCCTAAAACCTAACACCAACAATATCCGCCGATGCTGGAGTGGTGATCCAACTGCTTACGCTGAAGTGTGGCCCACCTTTAGGCAAGGAAAATCAAGCTGGCCGAACGGATGGCCAGCATACTCAAGGACTTCGAAGCACGTCAACTTGAAGTTGACGAAGACGAACAGCTGGAAGTGGTGGAAGAGGAAGATTGGGATCCGCAAGATGAACTGATAGACGTGGAGAGGCAAGTAAGCAGTGGACATATGATAACGTTTTCGAGTGGAATGATTTCACTCCCACGTCATTGTGCACGACCCTGCTTTTGACCTGCAAAAACGGGACAACATCCTTAAGATAGATGTCGAAGCTGCTTGTAGCTGAAGGAGATCGGATTTGTTATAATGACATTGAAGGTGATGTGGTGATGTCACTGGTATACCTGTGAGGAGCCTGTTGCTTTTATACGCTGCCCAATTGTGACCAGTGCTTCTGTTTCATGCACGTTGGGCCTGTGCATCACTGGTGTTGAACGATTCAAATCAGTTTCTTGAAGCCTCAATTGGCTGGTACCGAGGATGAAGGCCGTTACGACGATGTTTTGTTGCGCTCAAAACTTCTAGCGCCAGGCGGGACTCGAACCTGCACTTCCCTCTGACCAGACGGGAATGCTCTACGCCATTACACCACCGGCGCCGTTTAATCGAACGCAACATCCGCTATCAGCCGCCAGATCATCTCGATCAAACAGCGCCGGTGGTGTAATGGCGTAGAGCATTCCCGCCCTGTCAGAGGGAGGTGCGGGTTCGAGTCCCGCCTGGCGCTAGAAGTTTTGATCGCAACAAAACATCGTTGTAACGGCTTACTGGTGTTGAACGTTTATACATCGTTGAGTAGCTTTCTCATTGCCTTCTTATTTAAAAAACCGGTCAGTAATAAACAAATGGCAAGAAATTTCTTCTCGGCGTACAACTGGGAAATTAGGCAAAAACATCTGAAAATGGTATATTAGGTTGTCCCATAAGCGGGGATGTGCGGAATTTCCGTTTCCGTGTTCCGAATTCCGGTTTCCGGACATTTGGGCTCTTCCGTTCCGTTCCGTATCCCGCCTATCTTTGGAGCAGAAGGAGGAAACGGAAATGGGCGCTGTTCCACACTAGTTTTCTATTGAGCACAATCATCTTATCAATTAAAAAGAGTTCTCCTTCATATAATTGTAAGAGAAATACTGTTTGATAGTATTTCTCTCACAATTATAGTATAGTCTCAGCAATAGTATTCTTAAAATTGGTTTGACTACCAAAGAAAGCACTCAAAAATGGCAACGGCTGGGTGGAGGGAAAAATTAATGTGCCGCAAAGGCTATGTATGCACTGCATGCAAAGAAAATGCACTCAACATTTGAATGATCATAAAATTCTTGATCCACTAGTTACAAATAGTTCACAAAAACTTTGTAAGCATATCGCGCAGTATCATGAAACAAAGGGTTCAGTGAAAGTTGTTGCATGCGGTTGTCTGCTTCAAGATTACATCAGTGTTCCTGATCAAAGGGGCAAATTTCAATTCTTAATTTCGTTAGGTGTGATATTTATCCATATGGAGTACGCGATTCATTTTTTTAATGAAGCACACGAATATCTACCACGAGCTGTTATTTTGATTGACTATGGTGACTTATTGAATTCTGACACAAAACTATTGCTACGAGAACCATCTAGGAACTGTCCAGCTGTGTCACCTCGGACGTAGGGCTTCTAAGCTAGCACAGACTGAATATTCCTGTGGAAGTGTGTATCCATCATGACTAATCAGTCATCCAGTTATCATCTTAGATCCCAGAATAAATTCTGAGTACTAGTTTTGGTGACTACAATGTAGCTGCTAATGTTGAATATGCAGATATATATCTGTGCAGTCACCACGCCGTTCATGATCCCACAGGTTTCTAAAAGTGTTGAGAGGAATCTATTTCCTGATCAAAAAATGATGTAGGTGGCTACTCCAGTTCTAGACTTCACCCTAGTCAGTTTACTCAATGCGAGTCTGTAAGTAACGTCATGTGGTTAATTCGGTTAAGTCTACTGTTCAAAAAATTGCAGCATCAAAAAAGTCAGCGAAGAACCCGTCACAGGAACTTGATATGGAAAGGCTGCATATTAAAATGTTGAGAAATAGTGAGATAGACCCTGAATTTGTTTTCGTTTATTGCTCTTTAGGTTATCATAACAATATTATGAATTTATGCTTCGTTATGTTATGTTAGGATGAGCATTAAACTGTAGAATATTCTGCTGCCCGCAAAGTTCTGAACAAGAAAAAATGCAATAGAAACTGCTTCTGACGCCGTTTCAGATGCAATTTTTGAAAAAATGGCGAACATGTGTCATTTCCGTTTTCGTGTTTTGTATTCCGGTTTCGGGCCATTTTTTTAGCGTTTCCGTTCCGTCTTTCGTCTTCCGATTTTTCCAGAAAAATTTCCGCACATCCCTGCCCATAAGCCTTCGCCGTCTTTTTTCAACGATTCACTGCAGATTTCGCAGGTGGTCTGCTGCATAGCACTGCATAGCTTTCGAAAGAGAATGATTTGCACTATCAGAGTATGTATTGCATTTCTTTTTTTCATCATGAATTTTTTAAATTTTTAGGTCGTTGAAGTGAAAAGTGAAAAAGTAGCTATGTGCGCACTTGTTCTCTCCGCTTAGGTTTGCAATTTTTTGCGCAATTTTCAATAGCGTTTGGAAGACAAGGTTCTGTACTACAAGAACATGTGTTAGTGCTGTTTGCTCATTTGTCCTTTATTCATTTTTAGGTCATCAAATCGGGACGTCCGAAGGAGGATGGTTATTTTTGCCGACAGCTCCTGCTCTATGGTTGGACTTTTTGGGTTGGCGTTATATGTCATTCGGAAGAAAATGTCTTGCTCTATGAGAGATTGTGTCGCGTTTGCTGATTTCTATTGAATATTAACAAAATGCCAAAAAGAGAATAATCGTCTTCACCAACAACCTCTTCTCCTTCTTCAGTTGTTATTCGACAGAAATCAGCGTGAGCCAATAAACGCAACACCAATTCTTACTGAGCAAGACATCTTCTTCCAAACGACATAACGCCAAGCAAAAAAGTCCAACCATGAAACCGCAGTTTTGGTAAAAATTCGGGCGGAAAAGTCGGAATTCCCAATTTGATGGCCTAAAAATCAATAAAGGGCAAGTGAAAAAATAGGTTCAACACATATTCTTATAGTACAGAACATTTTCTTCCAACTGCTATTAAAACTGCGCAAAAAACTACAAACCTAAGCGATGAGAACAACTGCGCAAATGGCTAGAAGTTCACTTTTTCACTTTTCACTTCAACGACCTAAAAATTGACAAAATTCACAATGAAAAAAGAAATGCATGCAGTACACGATCTGATAGAGCAGATCATTCTCTTTCGAAAGCTATGCAGCGCTATGCAGGAGACCGCCGGCGAAATCTGCAGTGAATCGTTGGAAAAAAACTAGTAGATGTCAGAATCGTTCAACTCTCAACCAAACATATGAAATGCAAAAACGCAGCAGAGCAGGAGAATCGAACCCCGGCCTCCCACCCATGAAACAACGTCTCTATCCACTGCGCTCCGAGCCACTTACCGGGCATACAATAGCCATGAATTCTATTGTAACAGACTCCCTACTCCTTGTGTTTAACGACTTGTCAAAAATTTTTACACTAATTGAGGGGTGGGGATTCTCCCTGTGTGACTCGCTCTCCCCTTTCAGGCATACGCTCCAGGCCCTTCCCTTGTCAGATTGCATACACACAATTCGGCCACTTTGAATGACGCGCGAAACAAAACATCGTTCTTATCAAAAGGTAACAATTCCCTGGTTTTCGAAGAGGAGTGCCATCAGCTTGTTAAGAAATTGATAAGGAATATTCGAAGTTCGATTACTCGAAATTCGAAGCTTTCGAATATTCGAATAAACGAATAATTCGAATATTGGACTTTCTCGAATATTCGAATAAACGAATAATTCGAATATTGGACTTTCTCGAATATTCGAATAAACGAATAATTCGAATATTAGACTTTCTTCGAATAGTTGAATATTCGAATATTCGAAATTCGAAAAGGACAAAGGTATAGTAGGGAGTTAGAACTCCGCTGCAGCCCGCCGCGACGTAATGATTACGTGTATCACGAACGCGTTCTCCTCCAGCAGGTGTCTAGAAACGCGTTACACGGCCAGTCCACCTAATTTTCGACGGCTTGTCCCACCAGACAGCGATTTGGCTTCCTAACACGCGATACGTGGAACTCCGTAGGCCTTCGCACGATTTCGTAAATGAGGCGACGATGTGCAGTTGTCCACATTCAGTTTTCACACGAACGCCTCCTACGAATGCCCTCCTCAAGTCGATGGACTTCGTGGCGTTGATGGAAACTGCTTGCTTTTGCGAGCCGAGCTAAGCGGGAATGCAAGTAACAGGCCCTAGTGACGGGCCGGATTCTATGAACATCGTATTGTTGATGACGTTTCAGAGCTCTCGAGATAATGCGGCTGCGGCTTCTGCGGGAGCCGACGCGCACTCGCGAAGCACGATGAATGTGAAAAGTATGCGAGGGTCACTGGTGCAATAGCGGCATCTGGGGCAACTGAGCTAGTCTGAGAGGACCACCAATGGTGCCGTTATGATCGTCTCCGGACGTTTCCGTGACGCGATTGCAGGCGTAGAACATTTCGATGACCGCTTGATGAAGAATGTGTACCGTATAAGAGCGTCGATACTAATTCTTTTATACGTGTGCTCCGCATCGTAAGTTCAGTGACAAGATTATGGTTATTTAGCACGTGACCTTAGTGTTCACGTCGGAGCAACGAAGGACGGTTACAGCTGTCATGGTGGTTTTGCCTATGGGTAACGCAACGCTGAGCGTATACTTGAGTATGCGGACTCAAACGAACTCACCATCGTGAATACCGGATTTCGAAAGCGTGACTCCTACCTCATCTCGTTTTATAGCGGGGGAAGCCAAGACTCTGATGAAACATGTCCTTGTTAGGCGTCGCGACCAAGATCTTGTCGCAAACGCGAAGACCGTGCCGTTGAGACAGTTCCCACGCAAGATTACGCACTGGTCTGCTCGCCGAAGATCACACCTCTGAGGTGTAAACGTGTCGAGCGACGGGGACGGCTAGAATCATTGGTGGAGATGGAAAAAGAAGGAAACGGCTGCTATTTCTCGCATTCGGTTGCAGACGGTAACAACTGTTTACGAAACCCTGAAGGGTGATTACAAAGCGATAACTCGGGCTGCATGTTTCGAACTCGGCACAACGAAGCCTGGACGGCATTGGGTCGACAACGAGAATGTGCGAAATTTCCGCTTACGTTCAAATTCCAATTTCGGTCTTTTTTAGCTCTTCCGCTACGTTCCTTGTTTCGCCTGTTTTCGAACCAGAATCCGGAAACGAAAATGAATAGCCACTAGCCTTTTATTGAACACAGTCATTTCATCAATTATAAGGAGTTGTTCTGTACAGAATTGTGAGATGAATACTGTTTGACAATCCTTGTATTAATATTCTTGATATTGGTCAATTACCAAGAAAATAATGCTAAAAATGGCAGCGCAAGAAGAAACTAATACCAACAAAGAGTATGTATGCATTGTGTGCTACGAAAATGCACTCAACAAAAAAATCACGTTCCACTAGCTACAAATAGCTAACATACTCTATAGGCATGCAGCGCAGCATCGTGATACAAAGGCCCAGTGAAAGTTGTGCCATGCGCTCGAAACTCCAAAATCACATCGGTGCCTCATCGATGGTGTAAATTTCATTCACATGGAGTTTTGCAAGTGATTTTCGTAATGAGGCATTGACGAGTATCTACCTTAAGCGAGCGACTTTGATTGAGTACTTGTTAAGTCCTAAACAAAATATTACTTCTAGAACCGCGGAAGAACCACCTCTCGTATCAGGAATGCATTTTGCCTTCCTAGACTTGGAGAAGGCTTTCGACCGCATCCCGCGAGGAGCTATATGGTTGCGACGACACAGTGTACCCGAAGAGCTTATTGAGGGTGCTCTACTCGTGCCCAAGAAGCCGGAAGAGGACCAGCGGGCACCTCGTGGAGGTTCCAATCTCTGTTGGAGTGCACCAAAGGTCAGCGCTCTTCCCATTGGTATTCGTCGTCATGCAATTTCATGAGATCTCGCAAAGACGGCTCTTTGGAGATTGATGTATTTCTATGACAGAATGGTTGCATGTGAAGATAAAGCCGAATTCGAGCGGCAAGCATAATCATGGTGTGATCGTTTGGCATTGTTCAGGCTCAAGCTAAACGTCAAAAAGATGGAATACTTGACGACGGATGTGAACAAGCCGGATCTATTAAGATACTGAGCTCTCACGGGTTACATCTTTCATGTATCCTGCATCAATAGTCGCGTACGATGGCAGCCTCGAGTTGAAGGTGAATGCGTGAGTGCAGGCTGGTCCAAATGGCGCTCGTTGACTGGGGTGCTTTGCGCCAGGACAATACCTGAGCACCTCAAATCGAAGGTTTATAGAACAGTCGTTCGCCCGGTAGCGAGATACGGTGCTGAGTGCTGACCTGTGACGAAGGAAATTGAAAGTGTAATGGAGACGAAAATGCTATGGTGGACGGCTGGAGTTACGCGTTTGGACCGCGTTCGCAACAGCACCATACGATAGAGGTTCATGTAGCTCCGATAGTCGACAAGTTGCATCAGAAGTAACGTTGGCTAGATAAGTTGCATTTGGACTTGAAGGCAACTGGTGTCTCTGCGGATCAAGCGTTTGATTGTAAGGGAAAATGGCGTTACCACCATAGAAGAACGGACCTGTCAGCATCCGGGACAGACGAAAAAGAAAATGGTGATGGTTAAAAATAATACTACTGCTATGATGTTCTGCTCTCGTAAGGTTTATGTAACCATTCTTGTCAAAAGAAGTCGACTTATACTAGCGCGCTAGTTTGCAGGGTGTTGAGAAGGCTGAATTCTGAGCATTTCGTCGGAGCCAGCTGACTCCAATGCTGAAGCTAACACTAATGCTAAAGCCGCACGAAAAAGATTTGGAGTTGAAATCGTAAACATGTGCTAAATTGAGCTCTGTTGAGACAGAGTTCTACTTCTACAGATCGTTCTAGTTGGGGAGGGCACACTTCGCTCTTTCTCTTCGACAACGTTGGCAAAATGAAAGCAAAGTATTATGCACACTAAACTAGCCAATGAGAAGTCAGGATTTCGCATGCATTCCCTCGTCTTGGGAAATCAAATGGTGAACACAACACCGCACGTTAAAACTGATCGAGAGCCTAATGGGTGGGTGCTCCGAAGCTTTAAGATGCTTAGGTAATTTCTAGGCGGAGATAAAGGACATTGGATCTTCTCCTGTTGTGGTTTTTTCCCGTATACAAGACTCCCAATCAGTGTAATATTGCTTTTTCACAGCGTTGCTACCCTCCCCCCCCCTCCTGCAAATATGTTCATTAACCCTTTTTCACGATACGCGCGATTTTGACGTGAACTTTTCTGTCGACTGGGGCAGCGCGCATTTTGCCCTCGTGTGGCGCGTCCGACGACGTCGTCGGACAATGTCCCAGGGAGCGCACAAAATTTTCTGGTCTATCATGGACGAGGGATATGATACGAGAGATTGATGTGAATATACCAGTAACTAAAGGAGATTGTTGAGGAAAATATTTTAGTTGTACATACCAGTAAGCTGAGATTGTAATTATATACTATTAAGTAAACAAAAACTACCAATGAAGAATTTTATAATGTTGTCCCATACGTCGTTTCTTGCATTATTTGTCAGATATGAATAAAACACTAACCAATGAAGTTTCCCATAGACCATCTTGATCGTAGATATAAGCGGACTTAGTGATTATTATTGTACTATTAAATGTTTGATGACTTTCCATGAGCTATTTTTATGATGGTGTCCGACGACGTCGTCGGACAATGTCCCACGCGGCAGAAAAGGTGTCCAACGACATCGTCGGACAATGTAGTGAAAGGGTTAAGGCACATCTCAGTGGTCTTTTTTAACTGAAAAAGCGTTAAAGATGTTCGTCCACGAGACAAGCAGAATTGAACCGGTTCAACCAACTTCAGAAGTAGCAGATCCTGTGTCCTAAACGAAACGTGGTTTAATATGCGATTGTTCAATTTCTTTCAAAATTTATTTGAATAAATAGGTTGAACAATAATACAACATCAGCTATACAACGGTCCCGTGATGCGAGTATTACAATCTTTAGAGCGTTCTCTGGTTTTCCTAACACAATTGAACTCTACGCATACGCGCACCCCTTTGCATGGAGCAACATAAAAATCAAATTGGTTTGCTTCAAACTATACAATCCAAATCAAACTGATACATTTCACGGTAAACTGGACACTTTTCACGTCAAATTGGATACTGTAAACAAGACTCAAACATAATTAGGTTTCAAAGTGAGGCGGTTAAGAGAGCTCCTTGCCTACGGTTCTTTTCTCCTCAAAAGGGCGTATACCTGCGCCCATCACTAACAAGGAGGGAACGCGATCGTAGGCGAGAACAGTGCCTAAATTTAGGGAATAGCGGCGGTTCAGCTCGTGCTTTATCGGTACGAGTGGAATCACAGTCTCAACCTCCTTGCCTAGACCATAACAATTTCCCGGAAAGCTGTTGAACTCTCTCAGGAAAACTGAACTGTCAACTTTATTTCATCAGACTAATATCAGATCTTTATCCAAAAACAGTGATTCTTTATCTCTTGAATTCTGTTGCAACAATTATGACGTCGTTGTCTTAACGGAGACCTGGCTTTCCTCGATAAATAAACTAAGTTCTCTTCTAGGTATTGCCAGCAGTCAATACTTTGGCTTCAGGTGTGATCGAAAGCACAAGAAATGAGGAGTCATTGTCTTTATTTTGATGAGCCACATTTCACATAGCATGGTTTTTCATGAATTTGCCAAGGATTTTTATGGAATCTTAATATATGAATTTGGCGGAGGTACAAATATTCTTCGCTTTATGGCTGTGTACAGAACTCCTTCTTGCAGTGTCAAAGAACTCATAAATCTAATTAAAGCCATCAACGAGCTTGCATGTGTAGAGCTCGATAATACTTTTCGGGGATTTCAACTTGTGAAATTTATAAAATAACTTCACGACAGTACATGAAAAACTTTTCAAGATGTCGTTGATGCTCCCAACTTCAAACAGTTGGTGAACAGGCTCAATGGAGAGCACAATATCTAATAAGGAGAGAACTCCTTATTAGATATTGTGCTCTCCAACTACACTAGTCTGGTTCTCGACCTAAATGGTTCGCCGTCGTTAGGTAATATTAATCATGCCACAAGATTTTTGAAAGCGCGAATAAAACAACTCACAGTGCTGTAAATGTGCGGTGGGTTACAGATTTTAAGGCAGGAAACTATGACAAAATACGAGAGCATCTTGCCAATGTTGACTGGATAGGTAGCTTTGGAATTGTTAACACGGCCGATGAATTATTGCTGTCCTTCAGCACGTCAGTGAACTATGTGTAATACGTAAAAACAAATTGGATACACTAATAATACATTTCCCGAAATATCTCACGGGAATGACAACTTGCCAAGCAGAACTCTTTATGGAACACAGCCGCTAGCTCAGGTATTGAAGGAGATTTGGCATACTACAAACAGTAAAAAGGTGGGTAATGCGCTTTCTATGCACAACCTTTAGGTAGAAATATCTAGTCGAAGGACACACACACACACTTCACTGGCTAGGGTATGAAATTGGCTTGATAACGGTAAAAATTCTTAACACTTAAATGTCTTTTTCATCTGAATTTGCTACACAAATGAAAGCACAGAAGGGTTTTTTCTTACTAAAAGGTTTAATCGTCTACAAATTGGCTCCTGTGGTCACATAGGTACATAGTAAGAAGAACGATAAACGAAGAACGTGTGCGGAAATGTTGGCGACACCCGGGACGGAACCATAAAACCCACTCGGTGCGTCTGAGAGGCGGCATCGCTACCGACTGGGTCAAACGACCACGTGACAGTGGGGCGTAGCGAACTTTGCGCTCTTTCTCTCTTTTGGGCCTTTTTTGCCCAAAGAAGAGCATTCCGAAAGAATAATTTCTTTGCATTTTCCACACGAAACCCTACATCCTGTAAAAATTGCATTTCAAAAGCTCACCGCAATTTTTGAGGCTCTTCTTGTCAGACTTAGCTACCACGCAGGGCATGGGATAACTACAGAAAATTATTCTGCTCCGTCCTTAAAGATACTCTTGAGGTAGGCATAATTGTGGTAAAAGCACATGAGTTGTAACGATTTGTGTGGATAAGTTTGATGTGATCAACTCGAAAACAGAATCTCAGTTCACACCGACCTTCTCCGTTACTCCTTATAGACGAAATCTTCAAGCTTATGGCGGCTTCTACTGAGTTTTGCGTCTTTTGCACTCTCCCCGACATATTGCCGTTACTGCGAACGAAACGACTGAAGGGTAGGCCTGATCCGAAAGTAGATGCGTTCAAATTTAGTGCAAGCTGATACCAAAGAGGCGCGAAAACTGCCAGAACTTTCCATACAACCTAATAGTTAATCAGTCACCTTTGCCAGGAAGAAGTTTGGGCTTGCACTGACGGGTCTGGGGCAACGGCCAAAAATGTGGTGTAAGCCTGTGACGATTTTTGGGAAAGTATTCCATACCGAACAATAATATCTGTTGTAAAGAAGAACAGAACACCCAAAAGTGACGCCCTCAATTGATGGCGTATTAGTGCGCATTAAGGAGTTTGATTGCGCTGAAAGCCACTGTGATTGGAGAAGAACCAAACAGCTTTACAAAATATACAGGGCAATTAAATCCGGACATTCTAAACTTTCTACTTTTAAACAATTTTTCTAAACACAAAATACAAATGAAAATTTCTTGCACACAAATAGAGGATTATTTCTAAAGTAAAATTACTCAATATATACCTCCGTCACAATTGCCACCTCCATTCTTCACATGAAGCGCTAGCACGCTCCTTTAAAGGAGCGATGTCCGTTTTTGTGAATGCTGCTAGCGGTGCGAAGAGATGCCTCGTCTTGTGAGCAACCCTTTCGACTACGTTCTAAGCATAACCAGACGTTCAACAGCCTACTGGCCGCCGAAAGTCTGGTTGGGGCTTCGCCCTAAACCCGGAGAATAGAACACCCCGACTGTCTCCTTGTCCTCTTTAATCCTTCTCTCATTCATTAGGGTTAAAAAGCTGGTTTTGCTATATAGAATAGTATAGCGGGAAACGGTAGAACAGAATCCTCAATACTGCTCCTGCGGGGCCTATCCTATCGTCTATCGCACGTGCGCGATTCATCCCTCCCCCGCCTCACTCATCCACTCCACCAAATACCCCCTTACCCATGTGCCGGCGGAAAACGGAAGTGAGAATCAATACGCGCACACTCGTTGTTGCACGAAGCCTTTAAAAAGTCATCTGAGAATCTCACGGATGCTGTGCAGTCTTATCTGTGGCGCGTCTTCTGGATCCGGATCCACATTGGATAACGTCTGTGACACATTTGCTGAGTCGAACGCATATGTCACGACGTCTACGACAAGTGTTTTGCACCCCGACACACGTGGCACGACGTCTGTAGCACGTCTTCTGACGCCACGTTGGACGACGGTGAGAGAAAATACTGATCCCCTTATTGGTCCCTTTCACTGATCCCCTTCACTAGTCCCCTTTACTGGTCCTCCTTTAATGGTTCTATCTTAAATGACCTTCCCTTTATTGGCTTCCTTACTGGTCCCCTCTTAATTGGTAATGCACTGCTACTCCATTTATTGGTCCCCCTTTACCGCTCTCCTTTACTGCTCCCACCTTCATTACTCTCCCCTTTATTGGTCAACCCTTTACAGGTCCCACTTCACTGGACCCCCCCCCCCGCCTTCCCTCCCCCCTCCTTCACCGGTTCCACTCTCACTGGTTCCCCCATTACTGATCCTTCTTCACTGGTTCCCCTTTATTGTCAACCCTTTTCCGGTTCACCCCTTCACTGCCCCCCCCCCCTTCGTCGGTCCCTATTACTGCTCCCACTTTCACTGGACCTCCCTTTACTGGTTCCCTCTTCACTGGTCCCTCTTTTATTGATCAACCCTTTTCCGGTCTCCTCTTCACTAGACCTCTCTCCCCCCCCCCCTCCCCCTTCACCGGTCCCCATAACTGATCCTTTCCTCACCACCCCCCCCCCCCCATCACTAGTCTCCACTTCTGGTCCTCTTCACTGGTCCCTCCTTTATTGCTAACCCGGCCCCCCTTACTGGGTCCCATCCTTCACCGGTCCGCCAGTAGTGGTGCCACCTTCACTGGCTGGTAAGACGTCGACTGAATCCGGAGAGGCCTTTCGCGACATCGGTGCCACCTCTTCTGAACCCAGACACCTGATGAACGATGAACGTGGGTGATATGTGTTGCGGACGTGCTTTGCGCGAAATCTTTGACACGTCGTGTGAATCCGGAACCCCTGGCGCGACGACGGTGACACCTCTTCTCAAACCGGACGTCCTTTACGCGGCATTGGTGACATATCTTCTGAACCCAGACGCCTGTTGAACGACGTTGGTGACACCTCTTCTGAACTCGGACGCTCGCCTTCACAACGTCGATGACACATGTTCGGAACTCGGACGCCCTTTGCGTGACATCGGCGACAGTTTTCTAACTCCTCTCAACACAACGTAGGTGACACCTCGCCTGAGCCCGGATGCCTACTACTCGACGTATGGACATAAGTACGGACAGACGGACGGACAGACGAAAGGACAGACACAACCGCTTACTTTCTTATATATAGCATAGGATAGGATAAATGGAAGAGGAGAAAGCACTCCTACTCGAGGCACTCCACTCTTAATCTCCTTGCACTTGATAAAACCTTCCCTACCTTTTCCTGGAATGTCCTCTTAGTAAGGTAATCTTCTAGCCACATGTAAATAACTGGGTGTATCCCAAGCCTGGAAGTTTTGTAAAGTAAATTTTTATGACCAATGCGATCGAAAGACTTAGGGAAATCGAAATATACTACGTCAGATGATCTCTTCGAATCTAAGGGCCCTGGCATACCAACGCCGACACTACGCCGACGAAATTGCCAACAGGCTCGAAATGCGCCAGAGTGCCCTCCCCAGCACAGGGATGGTCGACCCGGGGATCAGTTGTCCTGCCCCATCGCAACGACGCGTCGCATGTGGGTGCAACACCGACGGTGACCATCGCAGCGGGACTGCGACGCACCATCGCAGTGCAAAGCACTGCGACAGTCTGCGATGGTATCATGATTTCTCTGTGGCCGTTGACCATTCCGCGCTAATAACGCGCTCCAGCGCCAACGTATCGTCGACCAATCGCACCGTGCCGCCAATGCGACGTCGGCAGCGTCTCTCCCATCGGCGTAGCGTCGGCGTTCGTCGGCGTTGGTATGCCAAGGGTCTAAGCTGTTGGACCAACCATTATTACTCTCTAACATATTAGTTTCAATAGAACTGCTCGGAATAAACCCATGCTGGCACCTCGGTATCAAGTGGTTACATTGTGAATAAGACAACAAATGATTTTTCATTACCCTTTCAAATACGCCACGAAGTAATACTCAAGAGTCTGTAGTTGCCTACATCACCTGCAGGTCTTTCCATCAGTAAAGGAGTTATGAAGGAATGTTTCCATCCTCTTGGGACTTTGGAGTACATTAGTGACTGATTAAATATATACGTTAGAGGAGAAGCAACGGCATGAGCAGCACTCTTCATAAATGAAACCGGAATCAAATCTGGTGTCATCAAGGTGAATCGAGCCATTTCATCATAATTTTATAAGGCTTCTCTTCGCTGAACCATGGAAAAGTTTGCATAGGCTCGAAAACGGTATATGTCGCGTAGGTGGGCAGCATTGGTAGGTGGGAGCGCCTAAACCAATAAGACCGCATTGAATGGAATGACATTCAGACAGAGCATGTGCAGTTCGTACACTGATGGGTTGGAATGCGTTTGGTATGTGCTCTATTTGGTTATCATTGGCTGGCGCGCTCCCATCTACCAATGCTGCTGACCTACGCGACACTCACCTACTTTAAGCATCTTCTCATTCGAAATGAACCCTTTTACGTCATTCCGTTCTCACGTGCATGCTTTTGATTCCTTGCAGTTGGTTTCGCTTATTTATACCCCATTCTACGCGTGCATTTATGATGTGATTCACGTCACGAAATAAAAAAAAGTAAAAAAGAGTAAAGCTTGAAATCAAAATGAATATCTTTCAACAAAACGAGCTCCTTTTACATTAAACCAGATTTTCCAAAAGGTTAGAATAGTTTTTTTGCCCAAGAAAATTTAGTAGGACTTTTTTTGGAGATTTAATTCACTTGCCCAATAAGTGAACATATTGTAAAAAATATAAAAAAATTAAATTCTTATTTGTTGAGAAAAATAATGGTTTAGAGCTTGTTTTAAAGAAACGCGGCTAATTTTTTAGTGCTAAAAATAGATTACGCCATGACGTCGTCCAAGACGATTTTCATTCGATAGAAAGCAACATTTCTGTTTGCCTGGAGTTTTACACCTGTAAACGATAAAACACAAGCAATTGTAATAGTTTTAATTTCAGAAAAATAAATTTTGTTCAGAAGAGTGCCCAGTTTGTCATGAAGATGGTATTGTGCATGTGTTGTAATAAAACATGAACGGAGAGAGCTAGAACGATAAAGTAATACTACGCGATATTGCGTTTTCGTGATGGTGTCGCTCAACTAAGGCTGTCTGTTAGGGATCGTTGCTCTCTTCGCCGGTTCTTGTCAGCTTTTTTAATCTCCGAAAGATTTTTATTGGCAGTGATAGCTGGTTCACTTGCTAGTCAAAGATAATGTAGTCACTGAAAATTGTAGAAGATTCACTTACCTGGGGATTTCCGTTTAGAAGCACCTATAAGTATTGACGTACATTACCATAATAGCCTCATAAAGAATCGAACGCACTGAGGGTTAGGGAGTGCATTCTTGTGACAATGCTTTTTCTCATTTTATTTTCTTTCCTCCTTGCTTTTTTGCCCACTTTTTGTTGCTAGAGATTGTTAGGTTCCACACGGGAAAACTGAGACGTCGTCCCACCAATTGATCGCTGCGCAGGTTAGGGAAGCTTGTGCTGTACGCTGTTAACAAACACGGAACAAAGTTGGACGGAAGTCGCACAAGTTACTAGGCAGCATAAGCTAGTTGTGGATTTACATACAAGGGAAGAATCTGAAGAGTATGTCTGAACGGTAAAAGCGAGTATGCAGTAAGAATCTCCACTCTTCGATTAGTATAAAAATGTGTTTCTTTTTTCAAATAAACCATTAGATTAAAGGAGTAGGAACTCCTAAAAGTAACCGTATCGCAGCTGCAGCGCGCCTTCACGAGCCCGCGATTCCGCATACGGCAAGCGGTACGGGCGCAGTGGATAGTGGCGTAACTTCAAGAGAGGGAGGTCGAGGTTCGGTTCTCGTAAGCCGTGGCAATCTGCATTTCAACTTTTCGATTGATTTTTTATGAATTTTGACTTCTGCACAATTTTCAGGCGTTTTTAGCACCTTGCTCCAACTGTATACTGTGGAAAGTAATCTTGTTGCTACTTGTTTGTTACTGCTTGGTTTTTAAACACAAGGAAATGAAAGGGATGTTCACCTTAACGATGCATGAACGATCAATGCCAGTGGTATACATGCGTAAGGTGCATGAAACAGATTTATTTCTTTGAGCGTGTCTTCGTACTACAGATGCTTGATGCTATACTTCCACTTTTCACCCTTGGTTCGGCTTCTCGAATAAGGTTTTGATTCAGGCTACCGTGACCCACGGAAGTTTGCATATTTTGAGTGTATCATAGGGTGCCACCGCCCACATTCAGCTAGTCGACGTGGGTTTCTTCAGTTACATGAAGTCGGTTATAAGGCAATTTCACTCCAATGTCACTGTCGCGGCCTTCACTTTGAAAGAAGGGACAGCATCCCGAACATACGTAAGGAAATTGCGGCTGCTGAGGGAAAACGGGCCTCCCGTTATGATTTTTTAGGTCGTCTCGCTCCCGTGCCATCCTCGCGTTGAAAACCTGGTTGCTTATACCTAGTCCAAAGCTTTTAAAGGACGCCGCGTCCTAGTTTGTTTAAAAATCCGTATGTTTTTTTTTTCAGAATGGTTATTCCCGAAGTCATTGGCCATTGTAGGGAAACAAGCGGAGGAAGGCGTGTAGCTTTTATTCGCTACCAATGACCAGACCTTCGGCACCATGCTCTTTGTACCTGTATACCGCTGGCGTTGATTGTTCATATATCATTCATTATCTTAAATATCCTTCTCATTTCGTGGTGCCTAAATACCGCTTAGTAACAAACAATTTGGCTCTACTGTATTAAAATTATAACACTCATAATAAACAGTTTCATAGCTCCACAGGTCGGAAACTACAAAAAAATCAAAAATTTCCCGAAAACGTTGCCCATGAGGGTTGTTTGGGGTGCTGATGACGAATCTGACATCCGCTTTTAAAATTTAGGCTAATCATAGTAATTTACGATGTGTTGTGGTGATTTATCCTACTACAGGTGCATAACGAAAGTAGTGCACTCACCTAACCCCCATTGACGGAATGCATGTTAAAGGGATACTTATCTAGCCTTGGATTTCGTCAATGTACAACTCACGATGGAACAGAAATTTGTACTTTCTTTGGCGTAATCTGTCACAGCTCTAACAGTAAGATTTTCGAATGATATTATTAGAGTATCCATAATTTTCTGGGCTATTTGAACCATGACTATTATACAAGATCCAGGCGGGATGTTCTCTTGGCACAATAAGGCAATTAGAATATATTTTCCAACAGCATATCGATTAACCATATCGACCTACTGTCCGCACTTTGGCAATTTCTTGAAAATGAAGCAGAAATCGATGTATCGTGACTTGCTTCTTCTTCGCTTCCGCTCTGGACTGTCTGCATACACGGCTCACATAGCTATCGTTGCTTTGTTAAGTCCAGATTCCTGCAGCAATTCAACGTGTGGAACTTGGTTCCATCGTTTCCGGAAGGAATGCACAGCATTACGGACAGTGCTTGCAGCAGTCAGAAGGAAACCTGCCAGAAGCGTAAGGGCGATATCGAAGGCTACCAGTACTCCACGTAACATGGTTCATCGTTACCTAAAACAAGGCGCAAGAAGGGCAACCTTGCCAGGATGGATCCCGCATGCACTGACTCCGTCTCAGAAGCGCAGCAAGTAGTCACCTGTCAGAATAATCTCAACCGCGTGGAAGAACGACTGCGTGGTTAAGCACAACTGTGGCACAGGACGAGAAGTGGTGCATGTACAGTAACACCACACGCATGATCCACATGATTAGCTTCCGAAGCAGGAAAGACCAGAACGAATTCAGAAGCCGTCCCCACATGGGAAGAAGGTTTTATTAGCTTGGAAAAAAGTCTTTTCACTTACTTCAAAGATTTATTACTTCACGACTACAAAGTCAAATCAATTGAAATAATCTTCATTTTGTTCCACTACACTGCTCCAAAAACTGGGTAATTTTCGAATTCCTCTCGCGTAAAAGACTGCAATTCTGGAGTAGAACCATCGCTGAATCCAATTTTTGGTGTCTTCGTCCGTTTCAAAATATTTCTCTCCAATTTCTTGCTTTAGAGCATGGGGGAGATGGTAGTCGGTAGGGGTGAGGTCAGGGCTATACGTGGATGTGGCATTACCTCCCAGCCCAGCTCCTCTGTTGTTTCTCTTGTGAGTCTTGCAACATGTGGTTTTGCATTGTCATGCAGGATCATCACCTTTGACTTCTCAGGCCTCGTTTCTTGGAGAGCTGCGGCAACTTGGAGTTGGCCACTGTATGTGGCAGCAGTAAGTGGCTCTCTGAGAGTTTTCCAGTAAATCACTCCTCTCGAAGAGCGCCGAATCCAGCTGCGGACTCCCCCTGAGCGACGAAGCAGTTTCCACACGAGGAGCTTGGATGGCACCCACCTGGAGTCCCTTCCCTAGCCTGAACCCAGATCCGCATTCCCTGAGCCACAAGAGGTTCGCGTGTGTAATGGTGGGCATGAAGGGTTTCGCGCGTCACCACCAACGCGCGCCTATATACGGTAACCATTCGGGGGTGTGTTCGCCAGGATCGTGCTAGTGTAGTTTAACACTCTAACGGAATTCTAAAACTGGGGTAAAATCTATCTACTCGACCATTATATGATTGAGTTAGCGGTCGACGACTTTCGAGTGGCCCCATCATCCACAGCGGGGCGGTCGAATGATCTAACCTAGGTGACATACGCCGCATCATCCACAGCGGGGGCGGTCGAGTGATCTAACCTAAGTGAGATACGCCGCATCATCCACAGCGGGGGCGGTCGAGTGATCTAGCCTAAGTGAGATACATCGCATCATAATCAGCGGGGCGGTTGACATAATCTGAGTGAGATATGTGAGATACACCTCATATTCCACAGCGCGGGCAAGATTTGCTATTGAACGTGTGATGTTTCTGCAGCAAGGAAAGCGCAGCCCTTTACTGCTTAACACAACAGCACCTACGCGCGTTTCTGAGCGTCCAGATTCAGAAGCCGACTTCGTGCCGTTGGCATGATGAGAAGACCACTAAAGGGGTAGGAGTGGAAGGAGAACTTCGAGGGTGAAAAACCGACAGCGACTAGGAGAAAACGACCTAAGCAAGGGGATCCATTACCAAAGGGAGACCGGATTTAGAACATGTGACACCGATGTCGCGCTATGAGCGTTCCCTCACCCTCCCTCGTATGTCGTAAGCGTTGGAGAGCTAATTAATTGAGGTAGAGTAGTAAGGAGGATCCCGAGGGAGAGGAATCTACCTGGATGAAGGGGCCTGGAGGCGGGACCAGGTCGGGGAACCAACAAAAAGGGAGCCGTAAGGGAATTAATATGGAGAACAAGGAATCTGCCATATGCATAGCCTCTTCATGCTCGATACAGCGGCGACTGCGCGCGTTTCTAAGCTTCTGGATCGAAAGATGGGTCTTTTCAGCTTCTCGATCCAAAAGACGCCCCCCCCCCCTACGTCGCGCAACAAGCATCCTGATTCTGAATACGTGTCACCGACGTTTGCTGTGAGCATTGGAGGCCCAATAAGGAGTGGGGGGGGGGGTAGGTGGAGAAGGGCAGTGAGGGGACCTCTAGAGTGGACCAGGAGAGCGAACAGGAATGAAGGGAACAACCTGGAGGAGGGTCCATGATGGGAAAACGAGCAAGAAGATGCCAGTAGGAAATCAGTAGTGGGAACAAAGAAGTGGGCCAGCAGATGGGACCAGGAACTTGAGGGACTAAAGAAGCGAAGGGAAAGACCAGTAAAGGTGGACTAGCAATTAGATCCAGTAAGAAGAAATGAGTGAGGGGTAACCTGGCTTCAGAAGACATGTCAACGATATTAGAAACGCTAGCTGTTGAGCATGAGAACGGTTGCGGAGGAGCAACTTGAGGGACAGAAGTACTGCGCAACACAAACCAATGAAGTTAACGGCAGGTCCGGAGAGAATATGAATGATAAAGGTACCGAAGTGGTGAATGGTTTGATGCCGATAAATTACGCACCAGGTTCTAGATGCTAGCGAATTTTATGTTTTACAAAAACTACTTTCCATTGGTCAGGGATGCTGCAAAGGCAGGTGTGTCGTAGCATTTGTACACCAAAGAAAGCACAAAATCCAGCCCTACCTTAAACTGTACATTGGAGACATCCACACCTAGGTGGGTGCACCCCCCCCCATTACCTGCATAGCGCCGAAGACCAAATAAAGCAAGGCAAAAAACTTACGGTGATATGGTCCTGACTTTGGTAAGCCAATCCTCTGACCATCGCCAACCTCCCAGTGACGGTGCCCCATATAACAGCGCCACACATCTGGTGCTTATCTATTCTCCATTTATCTCTTCCTTATCATACCTTGTTATCACAAGTTTACAGCATTTTCTTCAATGGATGTTAGTTGGGCGCTGTCTTGGCAAGGGCTTTTTCTAACTTTTCCTTACTGCAGTTTCATATCGCAAGGAATTCTAGAGTACAGTTAAAAAACTTCAACATGATTTCCTATCGTGAACTATACATAGAAGATATCCACCCTTAGGATGGAGTGCGCCTTTCGCCGCCCTCTTTCTTAGCATCCATATTACTACGCAGTGAGAGTTCCCACGAAGGAACCATCAAGTGGTTGGGCACCGTTAAGAGAGGTAGAACGCTAGATTAATATCCGCGTCTCTACCATGATTAGGCTGATTGTAGAATGTTAAACAATGACTCAAAAAGCTTGCACGTAGAACTGGGAGTCCATCGAAAGGCAGTTTGAGACCGTCTAAAAATAGAATTAGGTGTAAATATTGTTTAAATGGTTATTATATTATCATCTATTAAAATCAAAGTCGTCATTTTCATAGCTTTTCAACATTATAAAATACAACTACACAACAATCTTGGTGAAAGGACAATAACATACAAAACAACGACAGCTAACAACAACGTAAACATGCTTCGTTACGTCACTATCTTCATACAAAACATGTTTACAATTAGTTATCCCGAGGCTCATCAGCAAAGAGGGTAACTAATTAATTTGGTTGTTAGTACAATACTAGGTGATGCATTTTCATGTTTTAACTTATGTACTAACAGCTAAATTTTACACATGAGTGTAAAGTTAAGAACCTATGTTCTAACACAACTGCATCAACAAAACAAAATAAAACCGTTACCTTAATACTGCCTCACTCAACATTACAGTGCAGGTAAAACCTTGAAACTATATAATACCATACAATTAGCAGAAAACTAATATAAATAAGCGTTTCTTTTACTTTTGTATATACCACCTTATTTATTTTTACATAATAATTTTAGTTTTTACATAACACCGAGCATCAGTCAGGCGGAACGAATGCTGGCCGACTTCGATCGTGTATGTGGAAGCGTTGAACTGCAGCTGAATCTTACGAAGACGATGTTCATGAAGAACGGATGGGTTTCTGATGCCCCATTCTCGCTCAACGGAACGAACATCTCCGAATGCTCCAGCTATGTGTATCTGGGTCGCGAAGTCAACATGGCCAACGACCTAGCACCAGAGCTGAGCAGGAGGAAACGAGCGGCTTGGGGAGCTTTCAAGAGCGTCGAAGAAGTCGCGAAGAACGTCTGACTCCGTGCCCACCTATTCGACTCCACTGTTCTTCCTGCCCTAACATACGCCTCAGAGACCTGGGCTATACGATGAACACGCGATCAGCGTCGCGCAGCGTGGAATCGAGAGGACGATGCTCGGAGTGACACGACTAACGCAAGCGAGAGAAGGCCTCCGAAGTTCCGAGCTTCGCCGACGTTCGAAGATCAGAGACGCTGTCGCATGGGCCAAGTCGTCGAAAATTAGGTGGGCCGGCCACGTAATGTGATTCGCAGACACCCGCTGGACGAGAGTCGTCACAGACTGGATTCCGCGGGATGTCAAAAGAACACCAGGACGCCCACCAACGCGTTGGTCGGACTTATTCGTGAAAGCCCTGAACGACCGATATGACGTTCTTCGTGTCCCTCGAGCGAGGAGGATCCATTGGACCACTCTGGCACGCGACAGGGACGAATGGAGACGATGCTGGCGCCCGCTCGAGCAAGTCGATGATCAACGGGATGACAGGTGATACAGGTGAATTTTAGTTTTTATTTTCCTAAATTGCTTATATATACATATTTATATATTTTTAAAAAACTCACTTATTACTGTTTTTAATTATTTTTAATAAAAAAGCCTTGCCCATCGCCTCACAGTCTGGCTTGCTACCCGGAGTTGGTTGACCGCACATCAGAGTCTGACTAGCTACCCATGTGTAGTCCAGCAAAAAACCATAGCTGTAAAGGGTCCATTTCTGCAGCGATGAAGAGGACGAGTACGGAGAGGCTGTTAAAATCTCAGGGCTTTACCAAGCTGCGCAAAATGAGAAGGACTAGGATGACGACCTGTACTTATAACGCTGGCATGTTCGCATTGAAAACATCTGTCCAGGATCTTAAGATGCATGCCAGGAAGATCAAGAATAACGTCATGGGACTCACCGAGAGAACGACAACCTCCCCCACCCCTTCACGCAGCCCCCGACTACGGAGAAGAACTGTTCTTCGGAACACGCACAGCAGGGGAGCAGGGACCTTGGTGTCTTTGTCAACACGCACTTGGTCATGAACATCGATTCTTACGAGTCTCTGTCAGCCCGAATCGGACGTGTGGGAGTGTCCGCACACTTTTGCGGCGAAGCAGCACCCATAT
This sequence comes from Heligmosomoides polygyrus polygyrus, assembly GCA_947396885.1. NCBI lineage: Eukaryota > Metazoa > Nematoda > Chromadorea > Rhabditida > Heligmosomidae > Heligmosomoides > Heligmosomoides polygyrus. The sequence continues at coordinate 72,449,308 of OX377202.1, read as the reverse complement.
CCTTAACCCCCATATTCTTAACAATAGTGGAGGGACGAAAAGATTGTCGCCGATGCATTTGGTGGCAAGATGTTGAGCGACAGCGCCGCAAGCATGGCAGCGCAATATGCTTGACATCATTATTGCCGCGGCCGCAGCGTTGTATCTGTCTGCCTTCTTACTGGCCGCGACAGGGATCGGTTATAGCGCAGACAGAAGGCGGGAAAGCGAATAGAAGCAGTAGGTCCCGACTAAAAACAGTGCTCTGCCACTTGCCGCCATCAAGACTCGAGTGTGCGTGAGCCGCGCGCTTCATGAGTTTTGCCGCCCGCCGCATGCCGCAAAAAGGTGCGGAGCCTTTAGGAAGGCATACCAAAATTGGACCGCAATTCGTGCTTCATTTCAGAGATGCCTTTAGCAGATGTGGAACACACATTTAGAATCAGCGTCCGAATCCGCATCGCGTGATGTATATCTCATCTCAAAGTGTGCTGCGGCGACCTGGTATCCTTTCCTTGTAAATTCGCAGCACTGTGTTCAGTGGGAGATATACGCGCAGAAATTGTAGCAAAGCTCACAGTTTATAGATGGGTCACCGACGGGTTTTAATGGCTCAAAATAGTCTTGCACGATAAACGCAGCGAGTTCAAAGACGTGATTATGGATGAGATTTGGAACGTCTTTAAAATACGATAGGTTGATTTTTCAAAGGCAACGACTCGGCAATGATCGATACGTATCCATCGCCCTGTCGTTTCCGCCTCTGCCGTCGCTCCCGTCGCGAAGTACCCTAAAATATCGCCTCGCTCGCAGCTGACGGGCGGCAAAATTTGCGTCTCTGTGCTCTAATTATAGATAGGGCTGCTGCGGCTTGCCTTGCATAGGATTAAAGCGTCGTCCATACCTGTGCCGCCATGCGGCGTGGCATAAGTATAATTTGGGACGTTGTGCGGCTGCTAGCCTAGGGTTGAGCATTTCCGTAGTTTTGCCTTGTCAGCTAACTACTGACACGAATCCCTATCGCCAGCCGCCTCACCGCGGTGATACGGTGAACACTACCTTTTTAAGTAGTGGGAAAAGGCTCAACAGTCACGCAGTACGTGGTGCAAGCTATGTATGGGCGGCTCTTCTGAGACTCCGTGAATAATCGAGGGAGAGTAACCAAACCAACACTCTAGTAATCGGATGGTCATGTCCTCCTAAGCGTCCTGTCCCACAGGTGCAATGCTAGTGCATAGTGGACCCGCCTGAGGACTTTTGAGCCGCCAGAAACTCTAGAGTGATAAGCGGTGAACCCTTTGGGTTCAACACGTGTAAGCACTGGAGCAGACTGATGTCTGGAAACGGACGTGGATTGCAGTATTAGAGGTTCATCTATTCAGTTCTGTGCACGGTTTCGTGCGTTGCCGACTCTGCCGTTCATGCTAGCTAGCAGCAGAGTCGCTTCTCCCTCTACGGGTGAGAAGCCACTGGTGATACGAAGAAATGCGTGGCACCTGGTGATCAGGAAACCTTAATGACCTGCTTGTAGCGCACGCCAACTCCTATGTTCTCTGTTCCTTTCTTCATCCCGTTGACGATTACATGGGTTCGCATTCGTATTGTCTGCGTCATATCTAGTGCTCGTTTTGGGACGATTACTCAGATTGTCAAATGTGGCACTCGGTCCTATTAGAAAAAGCACGCTTTAAGGCGAAACGTCAGGAAAGGTCCTAAAAAGGTCCTAAAAAGAAAACTGGTGTAGGGCGCGCAACGGTACCGACTCGGTGTTTCGCAATCGATGGATACATTGGTATTCGCGATTCTGTTCGGCTCTCGCGCGGGTGAAGTAAGTGTCCGGTACTCCGGTCGCCGTTTCCTTGTCTGCCTTGGTATCCATATCCTGAAGGATGTCTGTTAGCCATATTGTAATCTCGTTATCGTTGATTTTGCTCTTTGTTGCCAGTGCACTGTGATAATCATCGTGCTTTACGCACCATCACTTGTTCGTCTGAATGGTTTTTTATTTCGACCGCTGATAAACTTATCCATATACCTCGTTCTACTAGGTATACGCACATTACTCTCAATAAACTTGTTTCGTTCAAAACGCTCTCCGTGACTGTTTCGTACTGTGTTTGCGGAAAGTACCGGTAGAGTCTATAATCGTTGGCACTTTTATCATATCATCTAGCAGTCGTTAATGTGGCCTTACATGGGGCCGACCAACTCTAATCGTACAGCTCCGTGATACGTCTTTCGGGGACGGCGTCGACACTTCTCCTATTGATCTGCAGTGCCTCTCTCAGCCAACTCTTCTACGCGTGCGTCCGTGTATTGATTTTTCGGGCGTAATTGAAATGCCGTCATGATTTGCATGTTGCCCGTGCGGTGTTTTTTCATTACCGAAATCCATTAACGTGTAAGGGCCCTCAACCTTACTTTTGTTAAAGCAGACGCGACGATAGTAACTACCCCAATTTTGAACTGTTATGTTACTTGCAGACCAAATTTAAAGTATAAGGTGGTCAAAACATTTTCCCTCAGGGTATAAGGTAGTCCTTATACCCGGAGGGAAAATGTTTTGCAGGACTGCTGCAAGGCCATTGCTGATGATAAAATTTCCTAAAGATTATTTAAAGGCTTTGAAAACGAAATGGATGGCTTTAATAGGTGGCGTAAGAGGCATTCCGTCTAAATTGCAACCCCTACTTATAACCCCATCAAAAAGCCCCTGTTTTTAGAACAAGAGGGCAGGTCCTTTTATCAAAGAATGATTAAGAGTACGCAAAAGAGTAAAGAGGAAAAGAAGGTACCAACCAAAGAAAAGAAAGCATATTCTAAGGCACATAAGGTTGAGGTGCAAGAAAATCAATACATTGCGAATTTAAAATAGCCTACGCGAGTGGTCCTGGTTGGAAGAACTTGGCTGAATATTATATCGGTACGCAGCAAAATGACGTAACAGGATTCTTGTACTTCTTTAGTTCTACTTGTGTTCTTCGCGGGATGTTGTGCCCCTCTGTTAGTTTCCTTAATCTGTCTACACCAACCAAGTTGTCTTGTATCTAATGTGCTATGTAATATATAATATGCCTATCCTATATAGCAAATAGAATTGCAGTTATGGAACCTCGTGATAAGGCATTTCAAGAAACCATTAACCGTCGGGGCTTGCTGGACTGGGTCCGCAAAACTGGCCTACAGAATCCTAGAAAGAAAAAGTTCGATGCCCTCCTAGAAGATCTGGCGCACGACATTATTGGGTAAGGATTGGAATACAAGATGACTAAGATATATAGATAAAGTAAATGATTTTGATAAAGATAGAGAGATCCTAAAGATCGTTCACAGCCGTTTAGCTGGCCAACAGCCGCTAGAGAGCATGCGCGTTGTCGGGCAATAAGGGTAATGTTGTGATTCATACTATAGAATTGGAAAGCTCTGCTATGCATTGAAGAAAGTTTTAACAGGCTCGTATCTCCTACGAACGTTGGCGATATTTTATGAAGGACGGCAGAAAGGCCTTGTACGAGGATAACCGAAAGAATGACTCAAACATTAACATAACACGTGAGAATACATTAACCTTGCAGGATCAAGACCGATTAGGGTAAGAGAAAGATATGTAGAGTCAGGTTAGACAGTGATACTGAATACATTAACCTATGTAGGTTGTATATCAGGAAGATAATTAAAGAAGAGGTCCGCAAAAACGGCTTGACAGGTCCCGATGTTTTAAAGGGATGTTGAAAATAGGAAACCTTGCCATGAGTTCTATTGAGTTAAATCAAACTGATTTTTATTCACTGGTAAGTATATACTTATAGCCCATGAAACCAACAATCGCAGCTATCAAGCTTGATGTGGACATGTCCCCCTGGAGCGGTATTCCTTTATTGGAGATGCTAACGCCAATCGAAAAAGGCTGCGTTGATGTAACGTACATAATGTGTAATCTAATAGTTATTAATATGTAATATTTAAGCGCGGTTACTTACAATTTGGAACTTTAATGTTGCCGGGAATCAGTATTAACACTGCTTGTACTCAAAGCGGAACATCTTCGTCGGCAGCTATCATAAGGAATAACGATGGGATTAACAGTAAGGTAGATTCTGTTATCATGTACTTAAATTAGCCGACATGAGAATAATGTTTGCTAATGTAAATTGTTCACATTGCTGGTGTTTGATAATACAACATACCTTATATATTGCATTAAGGAGAATGTCAGTCGCACTCCTTCGAGTAACAATGTTGTGGACCTCCAACCAAGGCAGTGCAGCAATCACGACGAAAGGAGTGCGAGGTTCCCTCTAAAATGAAAAAGAGAGGCGTACTGTAGAATAATATTTGATGACAATTCTGTTTAACCAGTTGTAACCACCACTAAAGGTCGAAAGTGATATCACTACAATTTCTTCAGTTTGAATAAATCAGTTCTTTGAAGTTAGAAACGACATTGTGACTGAAACGAAAGAAACTCTATCAATATGATGGACGGCCCAATTGGGCGACAAGACCATAAGTCTTAAATAAAAGAGTATAGTAAACGATTATATTAAAAACTTAAAATATACTACCCAAATAGTTAATCCAGACAAGTTCACAATTCCTCGCTCTTACCTTGCTGTTCTCTTGGATCAATTCCTTGTTCACCAGAAGGACCGCATTTATGTAGTTGATCCCATCCGATCGCTATCTTTAGGTGCGAAGGTAGCGTTGCATCGGTAGCGATCAGATCGGTGGCACACTTCAGATCATCAGCAGCATTGGATGATGTGGTATCGATCTCGTGTTTTCCCCCTTCGACTCTGAATTGGATTACCAGAAGTAACTGGAGTCTCCATAGCAATGGACTGGACTGTAACACGTAAAGTGCACAATAGACCTGATCAGTTGTGCTTCTGTAATTGATTCAATTTGTTCCCAGCCACCGAGGAACGCGCGTGATCCGCACGAAGTCGATCGAACAAATCGGTGGCGCCACCAGAACGTAATAGAATACCACACAATAGATGACGGCCAGCAGTTGACGCCGGAGATGGAGCTGCATGAACTAGAAGGAACGCAGCTGTAGTGAGAATAGAAAGACCGAAGGCTCAATATTCGAATAAGGACAGTCGTCGTGAAGAGGCAGCAGTGCAGGCTGTGAATGCACTGCTGCCGTGTGGCGGCTCTCGACGAAGCACTTGCGGTAGTCTTCGCAGTGCGTAGGTTCCATATGTTTATATATGTGGGGTTACATACAGTGGTTATGACTGACCATCATCCGCTCACCGCTTTGTTCAAGCGGAAAAATGTACCGCCCGAGTGTTGAGATGGTCCCTAGAGTTACAACGATATATCTTAGAGATCCGGTATGTCAAGGGAAAAGCAAACGTATCTGATGCGTCGAACCGAGGAGTGCCTACGGCGAAATAGACTCGCTTGAGGGCCTCAACGAAGCGGTGGTCAACGCAATCGCTACTGGAAACAATTCCCGGTGGTTAGAAGAACTGAGGAAGGACGTCCATTTCGAACAAGTCATAAAAATGGTCGAAAAGAAGGGCTGATAAAGCTGCTCGGAGAGACAAGCCCACTGGGAGCGGTAGACTTAGCAATAGAGGAGCGCAATAGGGGAAGAAAAAGCCGTGTTTGTGGTTTCCAGTGAACATAGATATGAAGTTTTCCACGAAGCACATAATGGATTGTTTGCGGGGCATTTTAGTCTCACGAAATGCTGAGCAAACTGGGAAAAGAGCTTTACCGGTCCGGGATGAGCCAAAACATAAGTAAGTGGACGAAGAGTGCCGGAAGTCCTTTGTTCATAATCCGCAAACAGCGAAGGTGCCGCCGCTGAAACCAATCGTGACATCTCGACCGCACAAAAACATAGGTATTGATGTGTTGGAGCTGTGTCAGACAAAGCAGGGTAACAGATATGCAATCACTTCTCAAAATTCGCAGGTGCCTACCTAGTTCCGAACAAATCAACTAAAACCATTGCAAAAACACTGTTCGTGAAAAGGTTGCAGAGGGTTGCAGATGGCCCACTAGGATCTTATCAGATAGAGGTGGGGAGTTTGTCAATAGAGTTATGGTGGAGATCACAAAGGTGACGGGTATCACTCATCTGATGACCAAAGAATACAATCCGAGAGAGAAAGGCATGACGGAAAAGGTAAACGGTGCGATCGCTTGATGCTAAGGAAATCAGCGGTGATTCCAACAGAGTGGAATACGCGTCTGCCGTTCTGTATAAGGGCCTACAACATGACTCCGCATAGTTCAACAAGAAAGTGTCCATTTTTCGTGTTGCACGGGATGGATACTGTGTCCCCATCCAACATAGTTCCGAACGGAAGCGCATCGAGGTATACTATAGTTGTGCTCGAATGACCTATCCGAATAGGTATTCGAATGATTTCCATTCGAATTTGAATATTCGAATTCGAATGTTCAAAAAGTCTCGTTTTTCGAATGTATTCGAATTCGAATGTTCAAAAAATCGCATTTTTCGAATGTATTCGAATTCGAATGTTCAAAAAATCGCGTTTTTCGAATATATTCGAAATTCGAATGCTCGAAATTGCGGGTATTCGAATCCATTCGAATATTCGAGAATTGCCAAAAACACACAATTATTCGAATGTTCAATGGATGCCATTCGAATAGGCAAGTTAGGATCTGCATTGTTTTGTGAAGCCGGTGCATGGATATTTTGCATTGAGAGTCCAGAAATTGTAAGCACGTCGTCTCCCTTTCACTCCATATATGATGAGTATCCTAATCCCTCTTCCACAACACCACACAGGAAACAAGAAGCACGGCTGAATCAGAAGCTGAACCTTCAGCTTTATTCACAGAAGGACTTACACTTTCATTCGTATTCGAACTTTTCCTATTGGACATCAGAAACCAGTTTTCTGTTTTACACTGCCTACGACTAATCTTGTTTTTCGACCTCATCTTTGCACAATTGAACTTTGCTTGATCTCTTGTTCTCTAATGGGGACCTTTAGTATAGATCCGAAAACATTAAGGGCTATGTTATACTTCGGCGACGCTGTTGTCGGCGACGTCGGTGACAGTGTTGAGCGGGTGCTACGCAGTGAGCTCAACTCTGCTGCCGGCAACAGCGTCGCCGATGTATAACATAGGCCTAAGGGATTTGTTCACTAAGTATTGACCTTCGCGCTCCAAATTTCTCATTTTCACTGCGAAGTCCTGTGAGTCTATCGAAGCCTTTCTAAGCTTTCTTTTCACATCAAGTTGCTTTTTAATCCTAAAGTGCTGAGGCCGCTTTGTTTCCATGGTATGTTCGCCGCCCGAGGGTTGGCAGATCAGGACTGCTATGCGATGCAGTTGCATTCTCTACTACCTGAGCAGTAAACCATACAGTTGGGGTGCAGTAGGAACGATAATATAGGCGGGCTAGTGGGTATAAGATTTCTAGGTGATAGATCAATTACAGCAACCTGATTTTACAACTGCTCAGGCACGTCCGATCAGAGGTGCTGACTTCATAAGAGACAAAGAACGCTATGAAAAGTTTTTTCGAAACAAGGGTAGGGCTTCCTTTTCGAACCGCTCTCCTTTGCATCTAGGTGAATACTTATGGACGCGTGATCATTAAGAGCAACTTTCTCGGGACCATTTCCGTGAGGCCTTGCCTTTTCCTTCCGTGTACACGTCCATGCAAAATGTTTCTTAGGTCTGCCTTTCTGCCAATTTGGATGGAGCGAATGTTTATGGAAAGGATGCAATTTCTTTTATGTGCTTCTGTGCCGAACGAGATCGTAACGTTGATCAGTCTTTACTGAGTTTCCTAACATTCTGACCATCATCGTTTTTGCACGCCAAAATTACTCAACGATTCGGACACTAATCCATTAAGCACCCAACAGGTTGGAGCTTTTCGGCTATTGTTCAGACACGTAAGTGGAAACCTGAATCTAATAACAAGTAGTTCAATCGCTGATCTAATCTACACACTCTTAGGGGACTTATTAGGACTACCAATACAAAGATGGGGAGAGGTTAGGCTGCTCAAGATTAATCTTCCTTGCAATCCTATGAGGCGCAGAAGCATGAAAACATCTAATCGCGAAGTTTTCCTCAAGAAACTCTGCTTCTGTTTGTTGGGTTTTGATTATCACTTAGTAACACACTTGCTTCGTTCAGATGGTCTTAGGCATCGACAAGAAGAAGTCGGATCACTCAATGTTTCTCGGTAATGCTCTTCTTGGTCTTGGATTGGCTGTCTATAACCCGAAAGAACTTGTCTTTTTTATCTTATGTCGCACATAGGATATGTTGTTGTTCAAATATCGGCAGGACAGCAAAAAAGCGGCACCAAAATTCCTCAGTCCTTGATGTAAAGTGATGGCAAAAATATTTGTGCCTGTAATATATATCCGTCACGCCTATCGGCGTGCCCGCACTTGCGCGCTTCGCGCGATGTTGCAGTACCACTAAGGTAATGGTAAGGACAATCACATCAAGCCAGTTGCTCTGCTCATTCTGCTTTCTTTCCTCCCTAGCAGTACAAAAGGCAATATTTAAGAACCTTGCTATGTTCCAACCTTTACTACCTTCCTTAAGGTCACGTGAGTAGTTTTGCGGTATGAAGCCATCCAGAACCTCCCCCCCCCCGCCACTACTCTTCTCAACATCGTCATCATCTTCGGACGGTTAAGTGATGGTCGGCGATATCTGAGTCCCCAATCACGTTGAACGACGACTTCGGTACGTCTTCTGAATCCACATGCAAGTTGGGTGACGAGTACGGCACGTTTTCTGGATTCCCAGACACGTTAGACGACGCCTTCGGCACGTTTTCTGAATCCCCAAGCACGTAGAAGACCTTTGGGTATTTTTCGCCATTTCATGACTAACTTTCTCCGATTTACACCTATTCTTCGACTAATTTCTGCGCGGCGCCGATCAATAGCTCTTAGCGGTTTATTGTATAGTATGGTAATTATAACAAACTTTCCCTTTTTGCGCAGCATATGTGCTCCTGGGATCTACCAGCTATACAAAACCCAATCTGTTGCATGGTGCAGACTGTAGAGCAAAAAATGGCTCCTATTGTAAAGTATTGAAACTTTGAAACGCTGCGCAAAGAGCACTAAAGCAGGCGGTTCCATGACAAGGGTGGTGCTGAAATTGCGCGGAGGCGCTCATTGAGGAAACTTAAATGAAACTTAAAAGAAACAGGCCATGCTATTTTATTCGCCGGAACGTGCGCTCGAGCTGACTATGGGTCTGACTTTGTGGGAGTGGGGTTAACTGCGCCCAAGTTTTCGAACAATCGTTAGGTAAGCACCGTAGAGAAGGCAGCTATTATATTAAACACATCTATTCGGCCACCACTTTTCTCAATCACGGAGATCTTTAGATTTAGACCTTTCCGCACTCTCGCCATCAAAAATAATGCACAAACAACACTCAAGCACTTTTCAGGGATACGCATGACTCTAAACGCCTTCTTATGTACACTTCGTGTTTCTTAGGTAATGTGAATGAAAAGATGAAGCAGATGGAACCTTCCAGTTTCTCCATCATGATGACCTTGGTCTCCGATGAAGCAAATAGTTTCATTGAGAGTTACCAGGGGTCCAATGGTAAGCCGAAAAGGTGGATGCACATATGTAACCCCAGTAATTCAAACCAAAGGTAAGCGCTCCACCAGCTATATCCCCTGCTATATCACCTGGCCCTTTATTGGGCTTAGGTAAGGTATGGCCTTTGGAATCTTTTTATCAGTCGACCAGGAAAAAGAACTAAACTTTTTAAGGACGTGTTGTTTGGTTTGATGACCAGTAACATATTTCATCCTTTCAGGCATAGAAGAATTCGGTGGAAAGATCACTCCATTAAAACTTTATTAAACGCTTTGCAAACGAATGTAAATTCCCTACTAAGTCAGGGTAAACCGTCTATTGGTCATTGCCACCAAAGCACCAGCCATGTTTTTTCCTTTCTGTAACCCAATGTTCCAATCGAAAATGTTCGAATATTCGAATGAATATTCGAATGAATATTCGAATGAATATTCGAATTCGAATGTTCAAAAAATCGCGATTTTCGAATGTATTCGAATTCGAATGTTCAAAAAATCGCGTTTTTCGAATGTATTCGAATTCGAGTGTTCAAAAAATCGCGTTTTTCGAATGTATTCGAATTCGAGTGTTCAAAAAATCGCATTTTTCGAATGTATTCGAATTCGAATGTTCAAAAAATCACGTTTTTCGAATGTATTCGAAATTCGAATGCTCGAAAATTGCGGGTATTCGAAACCATTCGAATATTTTGACAGCGTATGAAATGCGTGTGTGACGAGGAAAACAAAGTTTAAAAATGTGTACTCGGAGGTGGGAGATAGAGTTTAGGCCTTTTCTCCAAACGAGAAGGCGAGGAACTTTCACTCCAAGTTGACCTGTGAATGGGCTGGACCCTTCAGAGTTCTCGTAATAACTAACAACTCCGCCTTGGTCACAAAGAAAATATCAAATTAGGGAACCTGTAAGAGTGCAGTTCGATATTTTGCAAGTACTCCAAGTAAATATGATAGATGACCAGTTGGAATGTGAGTAAGAGCGTGGCCGCAAGGACGCCGAATATAGGTGTATGTGAGATAAGTTCTTCCGATTTCACAGCTGTCCGCTGACGACCCCATCGGACAAGGGACACGTCCAGCTTCAATGTCTCGATGATTACTTCGCCGAAACAACGTTGGCTGACATCGAAGGAATAACTTTTCCAGGAGAGTTCGGCAAGCAGCCATCGCGACGTGTGGAGTGCCTGGAAAACGGCTTTGCTTTTTATCAATGACGATATACCAGTACCGCAAAGGATCAAACTACACCGGGAACGAGCAGTGGTGCTCGACGCAGATGCGCTGCAACGAGTCCTGGAGCTGGCCTACTCCGTCTGCACCGATTGGACGAATTCGTATGCTCGATCAGTAGAATCGCCAAGCACAACCCAGTAGAAATCAACTGTGTGTTGGATTTTTATCGATTCGGTTCGAGAAGATGAAGAAGGAGATTTACAAATGCTCCCGTGCAAAGAGGAAGGAAGGAAAAGCAGGGCCCGTTGAGGTTCGCTGCCCGATTAGCGCGATAGCGTTGGAGCGAGATGGACCACGGAACGGAGTGTTCACAAAGGTGGCGGCAGGTGGAAGCTTTGGAAAGCTGAGAGAGGTGCTCGCGGAGTGGAGCACATGCCGTGTGTGGGTCAGGGTCTACCCAGTGTGGTTTCGGCTTGGACGCCGATAAGAGTTGTGAATGATGAGGAATGGAAGGCTTTGGATGCCTTATTAGTGCGCTTGGGTGACAATGACCGAGTGGTCACTACTGCGAGCAACATGATTGTGCATGGTAAAGTGTTCGTAGAGGTGAGCTCGTCACAGGTGTCGGGTTTTCATTTCGATTTGCACCCAGGTGTCTTTCAGCTGAAATGCTGTACAAAGTGCTGTCAGTTGCGAAAAAGGCAGGCCAATTCCAGCTGCTGCATCTGGAACAGTCGCCGAGGACGCCAACTCTTCGCCGGGCATGTCGAATGTGGCACTCGGTCCTCCTAGATATAGGGCGCTCTAAGGCGAAACGTTAGGAAAATAGGTTCTGAAAAGAAAACTGGTGTAGGGCGCGCAACGGTACAGACTCGGTGTTTCGCAATCGACGGATTGCACTGGCATTCGCGATTCTGTTCGGCTCTCGCGCGGACGGACTAGTGTCCGATACTCCGTTTCTTTGTCTGTCGTTGCTCCTCAGTGGAGTTACCCTTCTTCTACTTGGTTCCTTTGTGTGACCTGGGTAACTGAAGCCCTTAATAAGCTGGTGCGTGGGAGGAGTTGGAGTCGCTTTGTTTTTGACCATTGAGACCAACTAGAGTACCTGACGCCGCCTTGCGCGATCTCATAACGCCTTGGTCTCCATATCCTAAAGAACCTCTTGTTAGCCAGTAATCTCCTTATCGCTGATTTTGCACTTTGTTGCAGTGCACTTTGGTTATAATCGTGCTTTACACGCCGTCACTTGTTCATGTGAATATTTTTTTATTCCGACCGCTGATAAACTTATCCATATGCCTCGTTTTACTAGTTATACGCATATTATTCGAAATAAACTTGTATCGTTCGAAGCTGTCTCCGTGACTGTTTCATACCGTGATTGCGGAAGCTACCGGTAGAGACTATAATTTTGATACTTTTATCATATCATCCAACAGCCGTTAAAGTGCCCTTACAAGGTATAGTTCTGATGAGACGTTTCAGATGGCTCCGCGTCTAGTTGTTAACGATATCGCAGCTCTGATGCATGCCGTGTGGTCGAGGTACGACGAGAGGCAAATACACCTGATGAATTAGAGAGATTATCTCTATTTCAAAGGGACGAACTTCGTGGCAGACAACATGCGCCTTCGAAAGATGATCGAAAAGCGCAAAAGAGGACGGCCGTACAAGCGGACGACGAAAAGCGCTCTAGGACTTGGAGGAATTAGAGCGAGATAACGAGGACTTGTAAAAAGTCATTAGAGAGCTTGGTTTATTCACCAGCTCTTCTGGCTCGAAAGCGGGCCGAAAGATAAGAAGAAAAGGAAGAAGAACAAGCAGGAGAAATGAAAGAAAATCGTGATCAAGGATGAGTTTGATGAGTAACATGTTTAATAAATTTTTGTTGTTGATTCTCTTCTACACTGAGTTACGAGTTTAGCAATACCTGTTGCTTAAGTGGAACTCGATGTCATATTCACTGACTAACCTTTAATTTAGGCAGCGCCATATTGAGAAATATGGGCTATCGTGGACTACGTCTTCGATGGCATCGTGATGTAATATAAGTAGGTCCTTCGAAGAAGGTGTTGAACCTTCATTTTTATTTATTTAAGAAGGAAGGGGATAAAGCACCCCGAGGGACTCGATGTATTTACCGCACCAATTCTTAACTGAGAAATTGGGCAAGTGTTGAGATGCCGGAGAATCTTAACTCAGCACGATATCTCCAGCTTGTCCTACTGAGTAGCGAGGTACAGCCACTCGTGGGTGGACCCCCTCGGCAGGTTAGCTTCATTATTGAAGCTCATCTGGTGAGACTAACGACAGGATTTTTTCCTGGAAACAGGTGTGAGACCTGTCCGATGGTTGCACCAAAAAGAGCCTCATACCCACTCACGGGTGAGTGGCCGCCACAGACTTCTGCGGCGCCGCTCGGCGGCGCCGCTGCCCTATGCTTAACCATAGGGCAGAGACGCAGAGCTCGCCTCCAGCGGCGCCGCCAGCGGCACCGGCGCCGCCAGCGGCACCGGCGGCACCGGCGGCGCCGCTGCCCTATGCTTAACCATAGGGCAGAGACGCAGAGCTCGCCTCCAGCGGCGCCGCAGAAGTCTGTGGCGGCCTTTAGGGAGTCTATGTTATTATAGCAATAGCTGGATCTCCTCCGTCTCGGCTGAAATTGGAGCCATTGTTTAAAATTGTCTTTTGCTGTGGCGTACGTTTCGCCAAACGTTCTTTTACAAGGTCATGCTTTTCCACATTATCACATCATTCCTCGACATTTAACGACGGTGAGCGACGCCCTTCGTCGTAGTGTCTTGAGCTAAGTGGTTCTCCTGCATCTAGATTGCTTTGCGTTTATTTTTAATAAGCGTTTCGTTCTCTTATAAGCTGCTTAACACGTGTTTAGCTTTGTTACTTTGTTAACTCTAGAGCTACTCTACTGATTCTTTCTGTCCTTAATTGATTTTTTGGCGATCGATTGGTTTATCTCGTCAGTTGTCGATAGGTCAACATGACTCAGAGAACTAAGCCCGCCAAGAAGACTACTGAGCCCTCAGCAAAAGCTTCTATCAAGAGCCAGAAGCTGGTTAGCGCAGCGTGAGTGGCTCCGGTGTAGAAGACTTTTCTAGGCTCTCAGTAAGCGAACTTATAAGAGCAGTTTTGATGAGAAATAAACACCTATCATAGATCAAATGATGTAGGCGCTAATTTCCAAACATTCCAAGGAGATGGCAGAGGGAATAAAGATGAAGAAGAAGCATAGTTGTTGTGTGGCTTCCTGAAACTGCCGTAGATTTCCCCATCACCGAAAAAGCAAGACCTCGAGGGCAAGGTAAGTGAGATCTTTAATGTTTTAGATCTCGAATGCCGCCACTTGGAGGTCTATCGCATGGGTCGCAGTGAATGCGGTCGTATCCGTAAGGTGAAAGTGGTATTGAAGTCAAAGTCTCATTGGGCTACTGCCTAAAATATTCTTGGATGCCTCGAGACTCTGCCACCTTCAGCAAGGTTAGAGTACGCCGCATTATGACCTCTGAGGAACGGCAACAAGAATAACAGAGGAGTGTAAGAAGGGGAACAAGCAGGCAAACGATCGCATTTGGGTGGTATACCGTAGAGAGTTAAGGCGAGTCGAGGACCTTCCCAAGCGAAGAGCACAATTAAACGCCCAATTGGACACGGTGTCCCTCCACGTCCACGAAACGCTTCCTGTTCAACTATCGTATCCTGGTGAATAAGATATACCACCTTAATTTCTCCTTATCTAGCTATGAACCAGATCTATTGTTTATAAAGGAAACATGGCTCTCGAGCAAAATATTAGATTCGGAAATCCTTTCTGATTTTCAGCAAACTCTTTAGAACGTACCGTTTGGACCGTGGGGGCGGTGGTATCTGTTGCCCGTCTAAAAATACAATTAGTTTGACTGCTGTAAATAGCCCTACCGGCCTGTTCTAATATATTCTTTGTCTTGACGCCTTCGATGCTTCGTATTCGGTGGCATTCAGAATAGTTCTAGTGTTCCGTCAACCGAATTCTAGCACAAATGATGACAATGCTCTCTACTGGAACTGTGTGTTTCAGACAACCATTTAATAGTCTTGAGTGACTACAACATTGAGATTGATCGGGATCAAGGTACAAGGCCTAAGGAGCAGAATTTGGCAATGTTCACAGAGTCCTTCGAAAATTGTAGCCGACCCAACAAGGGAAGATGCCTACTGGAGGTGATTCTATTCTTGACATAATCCAACTACGGCTCCTGTTGTAAGCAATATTTCTGTCCTTCCCCCTTTTGCAAAAGCGGACCACAATGTAGTGGCTTTTGAAGCTCACATTCCGCTAGCATCGGTATTTACCATGTCCGAACTTTATCAAGGCAACTACACTGGGATAGCGCATCACTTCGTTTCCGTTGACTGGTGGCAGTCTTTCAAGGTTATCAAAACATCGACGAGATTCTGCAGTGTTGTACTCTGGTTTATTAGTCATGTACCCTGTAAAGTACTATCCGAAGCACATATCCAATTTGATGGCCCAAAAAGCGCATCCCTTTAATACGTTGCAAAATCCCCTTTCTCATCCATGACACAAAAGGTATGTCAGGAATTGAATCATTATTTGAGTAGATTTACAGCTTATTGTGGAAGACGTTTCTAGAGAGAACGTAATAGGAAGGCTCTGCTTTCTTTGATGCGATACAAACTGAAGGGTCACACAGAATTGCCTGCCGTTAAAGATGACGCCGTCGTTACAAAGACGACTCCCAAAAGGCTGATACCCTTGCGTGCTACTTTGATTCTGTTTTCACTTCAAGATTGGTAGATATGCCAAACGACTTGAGTATTTTGTTCATGCTATCAGAAGCGACCGGAAGACCTGATATGAGCGGGGCAAGTGAGACTGCGATACAACCCAGTGAGGTTTTAAGAGTTATGAAGCGGCTGAAAAGTTATAAATCAGCAACGTTCGATGGAATCCCACAAATTTGTTTTAAAAGTGTGCGTTTTCACTTTATAGGCCCTTGTAAATGATTTTTAGTATCTCCCTGATGTATAGCGTTTCGAAGATTTGTTAGGCCATTAAATAAAAATCCGAATTAAATTATTAAATCCGAATTCCGTTTTACTTTCCTCCTTCCGACCTATAAGTATAACACCTACTCCAATTAAAATAATGGAAAAAATTGTGCGAGACAGAATAGTGGTTCATCTGTCAAGAAACAGGTTAATTCCTTCTGAGCAGCACGGCTTCACGGCAGGCGCTTCTACAGCCACTCAACTTGCAGATTCTGTCTTTGATTGGAATTTTGCAATAAATAATGGAAGCTCAGTTGACGTCATTTACTTTTGTCGAAAGCTTTTGATAGGATGTTTCATGAAAAATTCCTTATTAAGCTGCATCAACTTGGTATTCGGTCTCTCTTCTAAGATTGATTCTGCGATACTGCGAAAGCGGAGTCGTAGCAACTTCAAAGGGAATTTTCAAACGCGACGCGAGGCCTTCCAGATAGGCGTACTTTCACCGACCGGCCCTGTTTCTTGCCTACACTTTCGATCTTCCTGCAAGATTAGCTGTTAGTAATCATATAAGAGTCAAATGTATGCCGGCGACATAAAAATATATGGTATGTACAACTGTAGCAACAAGGCTCAGGTTTGTCAAGCGTTATATCAATCTGTCAAATTATGATGGAGTGGGCCGACGCTTGGCAAGTTCCAATGAATATCTCCAAAACTTCTGTCCTCCATATTGGTGCTTCAGATAATGTAGAGAACAGTCTCAACGACTGTGTCTTAAGCTCTGTGTCTGGGGTTCGTGATCTAAAAGTTTTCATTGACCATAACCTCAATTTTGGAAATCACATAGATACCATTGTACGAAAGGCTTTTTCCAGGGCATTTTTGATTTTCAGAAACATTAAAAATACTCAAAGCCCAATCCTTATTAGTTTGTACAAGACATATGCCATACCAATATTGGAATATTGCTGTTAGGTTTGGAGCCCATTTACAAAAGTCCAATCCAAACTTTAAAAGGTGCAAAAAACCTTTGCAAAAGATTTGTTTTATAGATGTGTATCATACTCATCGGACCTCTAGGGCAATCCCTAGTTGTAAGGAACGACTCAAGCTTTTTAATCTTAAAAGTATATTCTGCAGACGCGTATAAGGGGAACCAGTTCTTAAAGAGAGCAAGTACTGGATATTTTCGCCAACGCAGGGTCAGCGAAATCCTTACTACTTTCGCAATCCCAAAATAAAAAGAAAAAATCGTGAAAAGGTCTTCAAATGCATTTTCCTTGAAATGCTTGTTGGCTACAAATGCTACCTACAAGTCACTAGAAGCGCCGAACCTTAATGTCTTCCGGTAAAGGTTGAAAAAGATTGACCTACTTTCGACGGTGCATATTATCCTAAGCGCAAAATTTTTCTTGCATTTCCTTCAAGTTTTTCAAATTTTCATGTTTCCGCTTTTTTGTTTTTCACTACTTGCGTTTGCGCTTTTTTGTTTTTTTTGCATTTTCACTGCTTCCGTTCCTACCATAGTATATGAGCTTGAGCCGCTTTGTTTATTCACAATTATAGCTCTTATATATTCCTATATATTCTCCTATATATTTGTATTTGCTTACGCTTTTGCATGTTTCTGCAGCTTTATGTTATTGTTTCTGTTCTACCTAACAAAAAATTTGAGTTTACCTAACACTTCCTATACAACCATCAACTGGGTGCTGATGGGGCGACGGACCTACTAAGTTGGTATCCGGAGACGTTCTGCCTATCGACTTGCAGTGCTGGCCGGCTGCTCGTCTCCATCAAGTTTCTCTTTTCCACCCCAAGACCAGCACATTTGGATGTAAATTTCACTTAATTCGTTAAACTAGTTTTTGTTCTTCATTGAAGGCTATTCTCAAAAAAAATCGGAATCGGAACACTATGATTGGAGCATCTTAGTTATATATCGAGGTTTCCTTCTTTTCTTTTTTTCTGTCCAGTGATTTGTGATTTTCGATGCAAAGTGTCCATTGTTTCATTAGTCGCTTTAGCGCAAAATGTTGTCCAAATAAATATTAGGGTGGGTCAAAAGTAATGAGACAAATTCAACAAATTTCCTCATCTCTTTATAACTCAATTACAACTCAACGGTGCTGAGGAATGTACTCGCCATTAGGGTCAATGATCTTGCTGCCATCGATCAGCCAACTTCCTGATCCCATTCTTCCAGAACTGCGTAGGCCTGGTGCTGATCCACTGCTCGTTATGGTTGTCTAGGTCTGCTTGGGTCCTTGTTTCCCTTCCGACGATGAAGTCCTGTAGGCTCAAGAAGTAGTGGTAGTCGCAAGGAGAGATGTCCGGCGAATACGGTGGGTGAGGCATGTGAACGTAGCCCAGTTGAGCAAGCTTATCCGTGGTCATTTTGGCCCGATGGGGTGCGGCGTTATCGAAAACGAGGACCCTCTTGAAGCGCTGAGATCGAATAAGTGCGAGTCACCGGTCCATCTCATCTATTTCTAATTAAATAAATCTTACTATACATAATTCGCTTAATCCTTCGGTTCCTTTGTCAGTCACGGGGAGGGGGTACTGAAGCTAAGAGATGCCTACGACAGTGCGGCGTCTGACAGCGGGGTTTTTTTTGGCTTAACCATGGGCGATTGTTGCCGAGCTATATCCTTGGCGGCGGATCATCCAAGTTTCCGATATTTTGAGCGAGCAACGCGTCAGTGTATAAGGCCCATATGCAAAGGAATCAGGAGACGTGGCGCAGGCGTCATCCAACGTGCGTAGAGCTTCAGAAGACGTGCCGAAGACATCGTGCCTCGTGCGTCAGGATTCAAAAGACGTGCTGAAGAAGTCAAACGTGCATCACAATTCAGAAGACGTACTGGAGACGTCGTACAACGTGTGTTGGAATTCCGAGTAAGGGAAACCAGTAGGAGGGAACCAGTGAAGGGCGGATCAACAAGGGCGACCACTAGAGAGGGGTGGGAGAGGGGGAACAAGGGGGACCCCAATATCGTCCAATGTGCGTCCGTTTTCTGAAGGTGGGTCGTGGCACGTGTGTTGAGGTGCAAAAGTAGTGTCTTCACGTCGTGGCAATGTGGTGACACGTGAGCTGGAACTCAGTGTCACGTGCGTGCTAGAATCTCACTCCGTTCTTTGCAATACATAGGTAAAGAATGGGTAAGGGTTTTGGGTAAGGAAGTATAAGCGGAAAGGGGGGGGGAATGGGAAGAAAAGGTAGGGAGAGTGACTATGGGATTCGGAGGAGTATTATTGTCTAAGAGTAAGCGGTGTCGGCATCTTACGTCTGGTGAATAAAGAAATTACTAAAGGTGATTGATCTCACGTAGCTTTATCTTTTTAACGTATTTTCGAGGACATTGATGAATTGTCGTACGCGACTGCACAGAATTGATTCCTAATAGTCCTTGTCACTGTTGCGCTCGTCCAATTATACGTTCTATATACCATTTTCAAGTAATAGAGACACTCCGGGCCAGGACCAAACAAATTTTCCAATCAAACCTTTTCCATGGATAAAAATTATTTTAGTCTTCTTAGAATGTTTGGTTTAATCTCAAAGAAATTCCTTCGGATTTGTAGCTGTTCAGTTTGGTCAGATGCTCAGAGGTGTTTAATTTGGTATAAAAGGTGTCATCGTTTGGAAGTTTCTTTTTAAACTCTATCTTATTTACTTTGTTCGTCTTTTCGACTGTCATTGTTCATTCACCGTGAACTAATTTTCCAAAGTTGTCGATTTGCCTTCCCGTAAGAAGCTGTTTTGCGTTTGCCACATTCATTCGACATCGCCGTTTGAACCATTTGAAAAGATTCGAAAAATGCAACTATATTGGTTCTTTTACACCGCGCGAGCACACAACAATAAGGGGAGGCAGTCGTTAGTCCCGACTCGGATGCGCACTGACGATGCCGACAGTGCCTGTGGTGCCAATTAGCGTCGACCCGCACCGTACCACTCGTCGCTTCGCGACGATCTCAAAGGCAGCTCTGGCCGCCGTGCGATGGTGACCTAGCCGAGCACGGGAGCCTGCAGTCGACCGCGACCACACTGAGGCGAACTTCACAGATCGACCAGATTTACAGTTACAGCGAATAACTTACTTAGAGGGTTTACAAAGGCAGTGCAAAGAGTCGTACCTGTGCGAGACCTACATACTTTCACATCAGAATTTCGAGCTCTATCTGATGGGCTGTATAAGAAGGCTTAAAAATTACCCTGTAGCTATATTTTGACGCAGGCTTCGAGCCAAATGCTTCACGAATAATTAGGCACGAATTTCGTAGACTTCATTATGAAAAATTTATGGTCTACCTTGGTCTAGATTTGTAATTTTATGGTCTAGGGCTGTACAATAATGCTCAAAAATTTTCCTGTAGAGAAATTTTGGGGAAAGCCTCTAGATAAAGACTGCACGAACAATGCAAAAAAGCTTTTCCAGGGCAGTATAGACTTGGAGGCTAAATGATTACTGACGCTTAAAATAGCGGTGCTCCTCCTCAGAAGTTTTCCTTCATTCATGAAGGATGCAGCTTTATTCTACTGGCATGCCACTGGAAGAACAATTTGATATGTTGTGTGATAAAATTCAATTACCGTGAATTTCTACTCTTACCTATTCAGTCTTAGTTTCGAGAAATATCCTGCTGGGTATCACAAAGGTTCATAAAGATGTCGAGGATCTTAGAAAAACCTGAGGAATACTATGAAGAAACTAGAACAGGATTCTCCTAGGAAGGCTCTCTACTAAATGGATTGTTCGTGCTCTGTATCTGGAGGCCTTCACCAAAATGTCTCTGCAGGGAAATTTTTAAGCATTCTTGAACAGCCCTTCAGGTAGACCATAAAATTTTTATTATAAAGTCTACGAATTTCGTGCCTAATTTCGTGAAACCTTTAGCTCGAAGCCTGCGTCAAAATATTGCTACAGAGAAATTTTTAAGTGTTCTTGTACAGTCCATCAGATAGAGCTTGAAATTAGGATGCGAAAGTATGTAGGTCTCGCACCAGTACGACTCTTTGCACTGCCTTTGTAAACCCTCCAAATAAGTTATCCGCTGTAGCTGTAAATCTGGTCGATCTGTGAAGTTCGTCCTCAGTGCGTCGAGGTCGATCTGCAGGCTCCCGTGCTCGGCTAGGTCACCATCGCAGGGCGGCGAGGGCTGCCTTGGAGATCGTCGCGAAGCGGCGGGTGGCATGGTGCGAGTCGACGCTAACTGGCACCACAGGCACTGTCGGCATCGTCAGTGCGCATCCGAATCGGAACTAACGACTATCACCCAACAATAAGAGATACTCGTAGAAAAGACCTAACCGTGACGTTTGACAAGCAGTCTGTAGACTACTCTAGTACGTAAACCTTGTAGACGCGCGTCGCTGATGGGTACCTTTTCTATTAAAACAGTGAAGCGGCGTGACTATGGCTGAGGGACGTTCTGCCTGAAAGCGGTGCTGGCAAAGAACACAGACAGTGCCTGCGGAGCCAGTTAGCGTCGACTAGTGCCGTGACACCCACCACTTCGCCATGAGTCAAGGTACCTCTTGATGTGGAAGCGATGATGACCCAGCCAATCACGGAAGCTTAGCGGTCGGCCAGATTTCGTGTAATTACAATCGATAGGAAGCTAGCAGACGTAGAGGGCTTGCAGTCCCGCTCAAGAAATTCGGGCTGACGTGAACCCTACCGTCTCATTAAAATATTGAGCACTATCGAATGAAACAGAAAATGACTCTGCCCTGAGCCAGAAAATAACCCTGGATGCGATTTTTGACTGTTTATTTTTCGTTAGATATCAGTTTTTGTTTTTATCAGGATTAACCGTGAGGAATTTTCTTGGGCTGAAATCTTACGAAGGATCCAATTAGATAGACGGGATACTTTCTAACAGACGTCCAAACGCATTATTTTAATATCTCTTGAGCATTACGTAACAGATTTTTCTATGGAACTTTATTACTCAAAATATCATATCTTTTGAGACTAAGACTGAATGGGCAGCTCACCAAATCTAAACTTGACCAGAATAAATTGTAGCACAATACTTCAAATTGCTCGTCCAGCCTTGTCTTGCTGCAGAATTTTCTTACTTATCTGGGACTTATTCGGCTTGATTAGTACCGCCCTGCTAACGTATAGAAGGCAGTTTAACTTTCATAAATTTTAGTGCTATAATACCCCGATATCTCTCAGTCTACTTTATATCTTCTATCACCATTGCGCATTCATCAGGTATCTGACAAAGAGAGCAATACATTAAAATTACATCCTCCACGAGATACTAAGAATTCTGCGAATTGGTACCTTTCTTCTCATTTTAAGTAAACATTCAAACGAGAAACAAGCTCTACGCACTGAATGATCATAATGTTGTTTTCAAAAAAAGTTGAGCAAGTGAGGTTCTATGTATTAGAAGGTCTAATATAGTTGGATTCATCTTACAACTTTGGCCAAGAAACATGCCTGGCAGTTAATCCTGTCATGAACAAAAGTGATATTTTACGAAAAAATAACGCCTGAAAAATTCGCCTGAGTTGGCGAGGCAGCATCATTTTCTGGCACAGTCGATATAGTTCGAAAATCTAATACAAGAGGGTAAGGTAAGGTTCACATCAATCCGAATCTCTGGACTGCCACTGCAAGCCCTCTATGCCTTCTAGCTCTCTGTCGATTGTAATTACACCAAATCTAGTGGATCTTCAGACTCCACCCTCCACACCAAGAGGTACCTGTGCCGCGAAGCGGCGTGTGTGGCAGGTGACAGAGCGCGAGTCGACGCTAATTGGCACCGTCCGCGTTCTTTGGGTTTCCCTGGGTCGTGCAAATGAATTTTCCTCTTCTTCATGTGTCTTCTATTTATTAGTTATTATATTATATTATATTTCCGCCCTCGCATTTGACATGAAGTGGTATATCTCCAGAAGTGAAACTTCCTTCTTTCCTTTTCGATCAGGGTATACAACGTACCACGGAGTAAACGCATACTGTTGATTCCGATCTTCAAGCTTGTGATAGACATCTTGACCACGTTTCCAAATCATGGAGGTTCGCTTTGCAAACGCACATGCTGATGCAACACGTAATGATCTTTACTCTTGCTTTATTTGGTAGGAGCGCAGAAGAGCATTTTCCGTTGCTCTTCGTCACACCTAACGTCACCACTGGTGTTTGTGACTTTCGCCTTTAAGAAAGTTTACTATCCTTGACATGAAGGCTACGAGAACTATGAGACATTTCACCTTCTTCTCCATGTTCAGCTCTAGAACATGACTGTAGTACTACCCTTGAATATACTGCACGCTAAACACGTTCACTGTCACTATCTGAACCGCACTCGGTGAGCCGTAGAGAGGTTAAAAGGCTAGTCAAAAGTTGATCTATCGAACAGCGAGCCATAACGCGTGTGGAAACAAACCAATAGCCTGCTCCATTTCAGCAACTCTTCTCGACGCATTCTCCACGGATCCAGTCTGTTCTCCTCCGCTGTTGAGGCTCCTCCCTGCTACTCATTCCTCTGGTGGTCGTATTCTTCGACAATAGAGGGGGACCACATCATGCATGTGGACCTTATTGTATTATGTTCGAATCAACTATATTGTGTTGATTTTCACCGTAATTTATCGTATCCTTTGACTTGGAAGTCAAGAAAGAATAGCGAACAGGTGGCCTGTTAGTAATACAGTTTTCAAGCATTGACGGCTCTTCGATGTGTGTCATTGTGAAGCCCAGACGGCTCTTTGTCGGACGGCGTGTTGAAAAACAGTAGCAGAGGGCCAAAGGGGTGTCTGTCGCTCAAAGGGGTAACTGTCAAAACCGGGGTGTCACAAACTTTCCGGTAGACGTGAGTTTCAGTTCCAACGGCAACAAAGTGCAAAGTTCCAGACAGGCAAGCTCGGACTATAACATCGATCAGTATGTCAACTGAGCCGCCCACCGTTACAACAAGACCAGCCGGGGACAGAACACCGCGACCTGAACTGATGGTCAGTGTTTAGGCCTCAATGAAGGATATTGAGGATGCACCCTAGGTATAGTGAACTAATGTCGAGTCTTAAGAACCTTCGAATACTAGTTAGCGCAGAGTTGGTTAAACACATAAGAAAAGGTGATAGCAAAAGAGAGATTAGAAGGTATTTTGGACCAAGGCGTAAATAGCGCGCTTACGCACATAAAACGCCCTAAGAGGATCTGAAGAGAGCATCCAGGGATAATGTAGCACCACCATCTACTGCAAGTATAGGGTATCCGAGGAGTTGATAAATAGAGTTGAGGTGCTAAGTAAAATTGAGAAGCAGTTGGCTAAAATTGTAGCCAAGCTTAAGTGTGATACAACTGAAGATACGCTAGAGAGAAAAGAGTTGATTAGGAATAGATGTAACCTTTCACACAGGTTGAATCGTTAGAGGCCGAGGGGACGCTCAGGTGCAGAGATTCAAGGAAGAGCTCGAATAGCACAAGCGAAGATTGGCCAAGCTGCGGAGGCCATAAAGAAGTGGAGGTTCCAGGTCAGAACCCCAGGGGTACTAGAGGTTATGGATAACAACGGACTTCGGAAATGACTGAACGGAGAGAACACGCAATCTCCAGTGTTTCAACTGTGGTGAGTTAGGGCACATGGCAAAGCAATGCGGAGAACCGAAATCTAAAAGCCCTCAAAAGAAATCAGAGAGGTGCAACACGCGATCTGCAATGTTCATAGGAACCAAAAGGAAGAGAAAGCTGCCACTAATGTGCAAGTACACAAATTCTTCAAAGACAATTGAACGTGGCGACGACGGCTACTACAGAACCGGACGCGTCTTAAAAAAAGCAAAAACGGCGGCTTTGCGGTTTTTGGGTTTTTGGAAATAACTCTCCTAAAAGTCACCTATTTTAAGAACCAAGCGCACATTTGAGGTTAAGAGCTGAAGCTCTATTCCTTGGTATACATAGTCTCCAAACTACGCATACCAAACAATACATACATAACATGAAAATGTTCGAATATGAGAACTTCCGCTCCATTGCCAAGGGCGATCGTGGACGAGTTGTCCGCCGCAAACCGTCATAAACCGTCGCACGCTTACAATTCCTCTAATTCTGGGTTTTTGAGAAAGCGTTCGATTGTGTCTACAAAAGATCTACACAATCGTATACACAACTCTACCAGATTACCCAATTTCGCTGTGGTTGGTGAGAAAATGACTGGAGCAGCTTTTTGCGATTGGAGCAGCATATTCCCAGGAAATCCATGCTTTCGAAGTATCTCAAGCATGGTATGCGTCACCATTGCTCTGTGATGCCAGGAATGCTCCGAGAGAGGCAGCGGCGTTCATAATACATATAGGATCTAACCTATCAAAGAGAGGGTGAAAGCATGCCTACTGCGCTTTTATCTTCCCTTACTGAAAAATGTAAAGCCTTCAAGACTATTTTGAACGGTTAGTAGAATTTTATTAGAAATTTCCAGCCGTCCTCCTCAGGAAGTGCTGTACTCTGTCCCGGCGAAACCTTGGATGTGGGCAGAACACTGAAGGCACTTCAGGCTCACAACGCCCCAGCTGCCTAAAATTCCTTAGCGGCGTTTCAGAGTGGCGGACGGCGGTAGTTAAGTTTCCTCCGCTCTTACTCGCCCATATTTGAGTTTTCAATAGTACTGTTTAAAAAATCCCGTTTTTAGAATGCATTCGAATTCGAATATTCAAAAAATCTTATTTTTTGATGTGTACGAGTTCAAGTATTCAAAAATCGCATTTTCCGAATGCAATCGAATTTGATTTTTAAAAAAACCGCGTTTTTCGAATATAATCGGATTCGAATATTCGAATTTTGTGAGTGTTCCAAACTATTTGAATCGAAAAAACTTCAAGAGCACAACTATAATACGCACATGCATCTTATTCCTTACTTCCTCAGAGGGAGAAAACTCATCTTCCAGAAAACCAACAATTGGTACTTCTATATAAATACTGTATTATTTTTGTGAAGTTTTGTGAATTTGTGAAGTTTTTGTTGTTAAGTTAAGTGTGGAGTTAATAGTGGTGTTGTTGTTGCTATATTTATTCAACAGGCTGGTGTTTCTAAATGTTTAACCAAAACAGAAGGAAATAATATTCTTGCAGAGTCGGCGGGCAGTCAATGGTTAAGGATAGGAGAGTCCCGCGCCGGGGGAGGGGGTGGGGGACGCGCGTCCCTACCCTAAAGCACATTGATTGGCAACTCTGCAAGAGTCTATAAGCGAGGATCATAACAGAACGATTAGTGCAGCTGAGTTTGCAGCACAATAGCACACGAACACAGCATAATAGCAGCACAAACCAAACCCAGTAGAATTTGTACCAAAGTAGTCACTCGAACACTGGCGCTATTGTGCTCGGTTAGTGATGCTCAAATGTCTGAGTCTTTCTTGTTTTAGACTTTCAACAATGAGCATTGTTTGGCTTGAATCGGTAATTTTTATCGAAAACACAGGTTGTTTTTTAATAGAAGGAAAATTTAAAAACGTAGTTGGTCAGCGCTCCACTGAAAACAAGAAGAAATTTGCTGTTAACAGTTTTAAGTTCTTGCTTATAGGAAATCGTTTAAGAATGTCTTTCAGCGCAGAAACATTTTCCACTTCATATACATCTGGAGCTCTCAAACCATACTGGTGTATAGTAGAGCAAAAATAATTAGAAGACCGTGAAAAGGCTACTTGCGCTTTATATACACAGTTATACGAAACTAAGCGAGGTCAATTGAGTTGACGAACAGATCGCTGTACAATTTCCACGCACATTTCAAACTAGGACGACAGAAGAACATTTTAAAACAGAATATCATGAAGTGGCTGATTTAGTCACTTTCTAATGAATCTCATTGCGGCTGGACTAAAACTAGTTGTTTCTGCTAACGGCTGCTGCATCACTGGAACGAGCTGAAAGCGAAGAGTTACAAGTTGCAAAAAATCCAAACAAATGGACTGAAAGACGTACTGTGATCACATCATAGTTTCGCAATCCCAGGTAACGAGGCGTATGGTTCTCGAGCAATATCCATCCATGACAGTAAAACCTGCAGAGGTAAAGACTGTACTAAACAGGCTTTTCAAAAGTACATTGACTTTTGATTTATTTTGAAAATCGTTATCACCTGCTTGAACATCCTATTAAGATGTAAACTCAATGTATTCCTATTCAAAGATGTAAGTAATCGTAAGTAATCTTCTTTACAGAATAAGCCTACATTTGCAGCCTACAGCCCATAATATGATACTGTACATCGTCAGTCAACATGATTGCCCTATCGAA
This sequence comes from Heligmosomoides polygyrus polygyrus, assembly GCA_947396885.1. Lineage (NCBI taxonomy): Eukaryota > Metazoa > Nematoda > Chromadorea > Rhabditida > Heligmosomidae > Heligmosomoides > Heligmosomoides polygyrus. Next base: position 72,422,288 of record OX377202.1, on the reverse strand, counting down.
GATTTTTTCAAACTCCAATAATTTTATGGTCAGGCCTTAACCTTTTAGCGTCAAGTTGGAAATCTGTGCTAGAATAGTTTCTACTGTGTTATTTGATTTCGAAGAAAACAAAAATAGTAAACAGTCTAACTGCTAAAAGCGCCAGACTCAATACTCCTTATACATATTACTGATCATGGGATTTCATGTCTCAAACGTAGGTTTGAACGGCAAATTGAATAACACTATGTCAATCTCCACTATTCAAATAGTGCTATGAAGGCTTCCTTTTAAAAAGACCTGGAACCAAATGAGCGAGGATTCCTGAAAGCTTATTATTGGACCGCACGGCTTTCGCCTGACACGTCTGTATGCGTATTATGTGAAGATGAGGGAAGTGTGAAAGGTGCTGAAGCATGTAGCTCGGTTGCTCATTAATCAGTGTGGAGTGACATTACTCCATAGGCACAGGTGATGATTCCTTGATCTTCAAGTAATTTTGCATTTTTCCGCTTATTGCATAAAGTTTTGAAAGTATTGCCTTCCCATGTTTTCGTAATTTTGACTATGATTTTGCATTTAATTCATCATAGCCTTTATAACACATATCTTCAATGGCTCTTTCTCAACAGATCCGCCCTTTGTTTAGCACTTTCTACCTGGCTAAAGTTTTTAAGGTATGATTAGCAGGAGTAAAGGGCATGAACCAGTATGACCGGTTACACTACGAACACATTATGAAGGTGACGGGATGTCCGCGGTCCGTTTCCTCATATGGATCAGTCCCTTCCGGGGAAACCATTTGGTTCGGACACTCAGAGTAGCCGCTTCGGGTATGAGAGGATAGTAAGCACAGCTTGCGGCATCCTGTTTGCACTAGGCTAATCAATTACTCAGCGAAATGCACTCTCATTTCATGACGAACCTTCGTCAGAAGCTTTTCAGCAACACCAGATTGACTATAATACAACGCTTGAGCTGAGTTAGCCTAGTGGTTGGTAGTGTAGTTTCATGCACAAACGGTCACAGGTTCGACTCCCGGCTCCGGCACGCCATGCCCTGCAAAAATTGCAAAAATGGCAAAGGTTCCAGCGTCAGGCCCAGGTTGACAGGTCGGTTGATGGAGAAACCTCGTCACAAAACCATGATCACAAGTCGAAATAGAATCAGTGTAAAGGCTAGGACGTCACCCAGAAGTGGCGCACAGAACCCCCGCCCAAGTTCTGTGGTCAGTATGCGAGGGCTACCGAGGGCCGAACGACCTCGGCTAAAGGAGCTAGTTCGACTGGGGATTCTGAATGTGGGAAAGCTGACCGGAAGATCTAGGGAAGTGGCTGATCTGATGAAGCGCAGAAGGATACAAGTCCTGTGTCTGCAGGAAACGCAATGGGAAGGGGCGAAAGCCAGGGAGATTGGAGGAGGGGTCAATTTGTACTACAACGGAGAGGACACCAAGAGGAACGGGGTAGGGATAGCCGTCGCGGAGCCCCTCAAGGATTCAGTAGCGGCTATCCTATTACATAAAGCATCCAAAGAATAAACGACCGCAAAATGTCACTGCGGCTGGACACGAAGGAGGGTTACTGGGCCATCATGTCTGTCTACGCTCCGCAGACCGGATGCTCCGAACACGACAAGGATGCTCTCGCTCGAGGAAGCCATGAGGTCCAGAAGGCGACTACCTCTCCATAGCAGGGGACATGAACGGGCATATGGGGAGTGGCAGAAGAGGAGTGGAAAGGGTTCATGGAGGTAAAGGGATCGGCCTGATAAACCCGGATCGAGAACGAATTCTGGATTTGGCTATCGCCCACGACCTGGCAGTCTGTAGCACCTTCTTCGCGAAGAGGGAGAGCCAGAAGGTGACCTATGCTAGCGGAGGAAGAAGGACGGAAGTCGTCTACATCCTGGTTCGAAGGCTGCCTTGAAAACAGTCCGGGATGTGAAGGTCATTCCGGGAGAAGACGCGGCATCACAGCATAGACCCTTGGTAGCCGACCTTAGCATACCTCTACCCACCAGGCCCAAAGTGAGGACGGAACCCAGGATCCGATGGTGGAGACTGCGGGGTTCAGAGCGGAACGAGCTGCGAAGGGCAGTGCTCGAAGCAGGCCTTCCAGATCCAGCTGGTTCCGTAAATGAGACCTGGAGGAGGGTAGCCCAAACAATCCTGAGATGTGCCAAGGAAACCCTGGGAGAAACAAAGGGAGGAGCCAGAGAGGATAAATCGGCATGGTTCTGGAATGAAGAGGTGCAGGCTGCGGTGAGGAGGACGAAGGAGGCCTACAAGCTGTGGCAGAAGACGAGGGCACCCGAGCATCTCACAGCCTACAGGAAGCTGAAGAGGCTGGCAAAAACAGCTGTAGCGAAGGCAAAGAACGCGGAATGGATGCCCTGTACGAGAAACTAGACGGGCCAGAGGGAGAGAAGTTCGCCATCCGCTTGGCCAAGACGCATCATTGAGCTAGCCTCGACATTCGAGTAGTGAAGACTGTGAAGAGTGCTGATGGTAGGGTGTTACGGAAGCCGGTCGAGGTCAGAGAGCGATGGGAGGACTACTTCAAGGAACTCCTGAACGAGGAGTTCCCTCGTCGGGAGGCCGAGAAAGAACAACCAACGGAAGGACCCATCCCACCCTGGACGCAAGAAGAGGTTCGCAAGGCCATAGGGAAGATGAAACTCGGAAAGGCAGCACGGCCTGAAGGTGTGCCAGTAGAGGCTTGGGAGGTGCTCGGGGACCTCGGAATCAACTGGCTGACGCAGTTTCTCAACAGAATCACGAAAGAAGGTAAGATGCCGGATGACTGGAGGAACAGCACCATAGTCCCCATCTTCAAGCAGAAGGGAGACGCTTCCGAATGCTCCAACTACCGAGGGATCAAACTGATCTCACACACGATGAAGATCTACGAACGACTGGTCGACTCAAGGCTGAGGAAGATGGTACCCATCTCCCAGGTGCAGTGGGGCTTCATCCCTGAGAGGTCCACCACAGACGCCATCTTCATCGCTCGTCAGGTGATAGAGAAATATCGGGAGAAACGAAAACCTTGCTACCTGGAATTTCTGGACCTGGAGAAGGCCTACGACAGGCTACCCCGGGCCGTAATCTGGAATGCCCTTCGAGGGAGGGGTGTCCCGGAACGTCTGATCACGGTCATAAGTGACATGTACGAGGGCTCGAAAGCGGCGATACGAACTCCACGCAGGGTGACAAGGAAAGTGGACATCACAGGGGGTACACCAAGGGTCGGCTCTGAGCCCGTTCCTCTTCCTGCTGACGCTTGACTCTATAGTGAACCACCTTGAGGAAGGCCCTCTCAGAACGATCCTCTACGCGGACGACATCGCCCTAGTAGCCGACAACCAGGAGGAGCTGGAGGAGAAGGTGCAGCTGTGGCAGAGAGCCCCCGCAGACAACGGCCTACGGCTGAACGTGAAGAAGACGAAGTTCATCAGCTCCGAGCAGTGCGCTGGATCGATCCTAGACTGCCAAGGGGAAACGATCGAGAAGGTGGAAGAATTCCGCTACCTCGGAAGTGACCTATCCGAGGAAGGAAGTGTGGACCAGGCGGTTAGGGGACGGATAAACGCAGCCTGGCTCAAGTGGAGGGAGTCCACAGGGATCCTCTGCGACCGTAGATGCTCCAGGACGGTCAAAGGCAAGCTCTATAGAACAGTTGTGAGACCGGCCCTCCTCTACGGCAGTGAGTGCTGGGCCCTGGGTAAGACGCAGGAGCGGCAACTGCACGCGGCGGAGATGAGGATGCTGAGGTGGACATGTGGATGGACCCGTCGGGACAAGGTGCGAAACGAGGATGTTAGGGCAGTGATGAAGACAGCCTCGATCCAGCTGAAGATGAGAGAGCAGCGCCTGAGGTGGTATGGACACGTCCTCAGAAGACCAGAGGATCACCCCACAAGGTTGGCCCTAGATTTCGAGGTTCCCGGAAAGCGTCCGAGAGGAGCCCTAAGGAAAAGATGGAAGGACGTCATCAAGAGAGATCTCGCCGAAGTCGGCGCCACGCAAATGACGCCCTTGATAGGATGAGGTGGCGACAGATCACAAAAACAGCGGACCCTGCGACTGCCCGGGACTAAACGCTCAGAAGAAAAAGAAGAAGGAGAAGAAAACCGCTTCCCTCTCGTGCGGTAATTCCAGCCGTTTGAAGAAGCTACAACCATGATTCGCAACGAAGTCGCAACGAGCTATGGTCCGCTACGATTAATTTGCAGAGCTTCTGTCATGGAGAAAAATCTGAAAAATCCTCTAGCGTACGCATGTTTCAAGGCCGGCTATACAACGGAAAACTCTCTCTGTTTTGAGAGCTCGAACCATATGGCTTTGACAAAAAATGCGTTTTTCTGCAGTGATTTGGAAATGTCCTTGTAAGGAAAGGAACTCGAACATTCTGTGGCTATTATATATTTGTATAGTAACTGCTCTCTACCCTGCCGGTGAGATGCGGGCACCTTCCCGCTCGTAACAGCGAAGCATAATGGGACTCAGCGTGAGAGACAGGAGAGTTATTGCTATATAGGTTAAACTGGGAGAGAGTTCAGCAAGAGAACAAAGAAAGAAAGAACTAATATCCGTTTCGCTTCTACCCTTAAACTTACATCTCCAGAGTGCTCGTTGCTCGGGGTAGCTTAGCGGGTGGACAATCCCCGAGGCTCTTCCCTGCTATGGAAGCGCTTCTGCTCTTCAAATGCATAGGAATCAGGGGAACCTCTGGTTGCCCAAGCAATGACTCCAACGAGCACTATGGATAAGAGTTCTAATACAGAACTCTCCCCATCCCTACAAAGCATAGTTTTAAGAAGTGCCCCTGAAGAGCTGTTTATAACTTTGGTCGCACTCAGACCAACCGGTCCGGTCCCTTTCATTTAACGCTAACTTGTCCATTAGCTGTTCATCGTAAATCATTATCTAGTAGATGCGGAATACGCCACAGAATTGTAGCCACGATATCTCGTGCAGGTGGGGATGCGTAGCACATCCGTCTAGCAGGCGTAGATAACCGCCGTGCTTTCATTATTTATGTTGCAGCCTCTATCAGCTAATCCAATATTTTCTGACAAAAAATGTCATGATCTCCATTTTCTTTTTATTGTTTAATATTCCTGTCTGCAACTTTCCCATTTTGTAGTGGTTCGATGCTGTAATGTAGGATTTGTGGTAGAGTAATATTATGAACAAATTTAGGTTCCTCAAAAAGGTTCAAATTATGTTACTATAATAGTGTTGTTTCTGAAAAGAATGATACTGCTGTTAGAAAATAGTGTCTATGTTGCAATACTAGTGCTGGACGGTGCAAACTTATTGAAAGTAAATTTTCACCAATATGCTCGATGATCAACTCCGGTGTACAACTGCGTCAGCCGCATCATTTCCCGAAATGGAGTTTGTGTGTTCATAGACATCCAAAAAAGAATCTCGTATCCCTGAATTCAGTTCATATTGGTGATGGAGCGGTGCACTATGTGAATGCTGCAGATTTCTCATAATATTATTCGGCAAAATTTGTAAATATATTCTTTAGCAGAATAACCACTCATGCCATTTGAAATGGAATGGGAAAGCTCCGACTGCAACTGCGCTGAGTGCCCTTTTAAAGGAGCACCACTTCAAAAAGAGTGAATGAGCTAAGCAGCGAAGTAGTAGCGCTTATGTGCATGATACAACTCGCCCAGATGAGTTCTCTTTCAAAACCGAAAATTGTCCACTAAGGCGATTTCCTCTCAGGGCGGCTCGGGAGGCGAGACGGATTTTACGACCCGAAAGCGAAGTTTCGAGATAGAGAAAGGAAAAAACCGAGGCTTGATTAGCGTCGTTTGGGCCCTGCATGGGGACAACTTTGAAACAGGTGGGGAACCAAAGGGAAGAGGATCTCGGATGTGGGGCGAATTCCGTGCGGGACCACGCTCAGGGGCGCGAGCGGCGAGACGGCGGCTGCGGGAGCGGTCGGTGCATCGTCATCGATCGACGCGACAGACTGTGGCCGGCCCGCAGGTGAGTTTTTTAAAGTTTTTTTGTGTTTTCAGGCTGCGCAGTCCAGTTTTCAGATGGACTGCACTACAAATAACCTTAGTCTGCCGCAAGAGCGCGGCTCTTGCGGCAGACTAAGGTCATTTGTAGAAAATTGTTTTGAATTCAGAATTCTATGTTCGCATTTGTGTTCGTTACATGTTGCTTATTCTGTGACGCTCCTGTTTGAGCCGATTTGATTCGTATTTGGAGCGCAGTGTATCCTGCTTTGACTATCCTGTCTCGTATTACTGAACAAACCGGATGAACTAAACGCTAAGCGATGTTAGGAATTTAATTTGGGACTGAATTATGCAACTCAACTAGAACTTGCTGCCATGCCTCAACTGGTTGAGTCCAGTGTGATATAGCCATTGTCTAGCCATTATCACCTCCAAAGATGGAAACAACTCCCAATACAAAGTGCGGTTGTCCGGCATTTTCCTATCTTGTCGGATACAGTATGATTGGTTCAAAAAATAGACTTCTGTGTTCCCTTGGATGTGCAATGCTATATTCTATGACGCTCCTGTTGGAGCACACTTGTTTCTCCCAGTGAGTGACGTTGCTGAAGTGAAATCCTATGTACCTTAGTTGTAAAGTGGAGCGGGAAATGTGGCATCTTTCGAGGTAACTGTATGCGATTATCCCTGTTTCCTGTTACCAAACGAACTGGATTCCAACAAAGGGATGTTAGAGATTCAATTTTTGGCAGTGCAGAAACTTTCAAGAGGAGTGTGTGTGGATGCTAATGATTGCATGGAAAACTAGAAAACTTCCGACATGTTCTTTCTTTCGTTCCTTCTTTTATCACTAGAACTTGCTTGACGTTTACATACATTAAGTGGTGAGTGGCTGCTGTAAATAGCTATGGGAAGTAAGGATTGTGCAACATAGGCTTGCAGGTTTAGATTTTGTTATGAAGTGAAGGAAGACGTCACTGAAAATGAATGGAATTGAGGCAGTGGTCACTCTCTCTCTAGATGACTTTGCACACTGTCGCAAAGCTTACGTTGCTGTGGAAATGAGATGTAATAATGTACTCTAGTAGACAAGGTTAATGAGGGTTGAAAAGAGCGGCAAAATAAATAAAGGAAAGCACAGAAGAACAGGTGTTGTGAAAGTAAGTATGCGGCATAATGCTCACAAAGAAGGGCATCCAGCAGACCCTCTGTTCGTACACATAATTCTTAACTACTTAATACTTAACCGAGTGTGAGTGTAGAGAAGTCCAAGCTACCTAATCGGTAATGGCAGCAAAGTCTGGTTGATTTCTATAATTCCGCGGAGGAAATGAATCTAGAAATTTCCAAACGAATTCGTATGAATGAATGGCTTCTACAGTCGGCTTTGACTAGGTAGTCCGAAGAGGAACTAATTGTAATGGTTTTCGAATGGGTGGATAGTAGTAACGGTACCCAAAGTCGGCTACCGGGAGGAGATCCGAAAAAGAGATGAAAGTAGAATGTTCAAAATGGGACGATTGATGTGAACGGATTTAAAAATCGACTCCACCGAGGGGATGCGATGAGGAGATAAGCCTATAAGTATCCAAATAAGTCGATTCATCGGAATGGCTTCCAACATGGCCTTGTTTGAGCTTCGTTCTTCATCGAAATTTGACTTGGATGACTTAGAAGAGTGATGTGGTCTCACGAAGAATTGCAAAACTGTGGTTTGCACGTGACGGAGGCGTTGCGAAATACGTTCGCTCCGTGATGACTGGATGAGTCACATCGGACGTCTTCGTGCTTCTTTATGCCATTATTCTACTGTTCATATTCTGTTGTTCAGATCTTTCCTCCGATGGTCTCGTTTCTTTTTCCTTGCCCATATCCTAGTATAGATGGGACGATTCATGGGATCAGCTGAAATAAACAGCAGAAGCCAACCAGAATCTGCTGCCGCCGTAGTTCATTTCATGGTTTAGGCCCGGTTGCAGCACACTTGCGACAGAATCACCTTGCTGGTAGTATGTTCTCACCAGACTTCTAGTTAGTTAGTGCTCCTTATGATGTTCACTGAATTCTGTGACGCTCCTGTTTGAGCAGATTTTTGAGCACGATTCTCAGACGGCTGCCGTGTCCTATAGTGCCTTCATTGGAAGATGGAGCAAGCAAAGTCATCTTTCGGGAACTGTATGCGATTATCCCTGTTTTCTATTGCTATACAAACCGAATACGAACTCAGGGATGTTAGGGAATTTATTTAGACAGCGCGAAAACTTTCAAGAGGAGTGGGTATGGAGACTTACGGTTCCACAGAATCCTTCAGACATCTTCGATCGCTCTTTCTTCCATCACAATAGTCCATGCTCACTCCACTATTACATTGACTCCCGGGTGTGGTGCCGTATTTAACTAAGGAATCTGCAAGATCGGCTCGCAGCTGTAGATTTTCTTATTGAAATGAAGAAACATGTGAGTGCTGTGAAACTAAGTTCGCGGTTAATGCCCACAACTCCCACAAAGAACAACATGTGAAACATATGCGCAAGTCGTTCTGGAATCCTAACTACTTAACCAAATATGGGTGTAGAAAAGTTGAAACAACTTATTGAAGCTACTTAGACGGAAATGGTAGCAAATTCTGGTCGATTTCTATAATTCCGCGGAGGAAATGAATCAGAAATTTCCAAATGGGTCGTTCGTATGAATGAATGGCTTCTACTACAGTCGACTTCGGCGAGAGAAGCTGAAGATGAAATAATTGTAATGGTTTCCTTCCGATCGGGTCCATTCATAGGAACGGTATCCATAGTCGGCTACCTGGAGGGGATCCGAAAAAGAGATGAATGTGGAATTTTTAAAATGGGACGATTGATGTGAACAGCTTTAAAATCGACTTTGTCGAGGGAATCCGAAAGGGATATGGACTTATTCGGTGCAGGGGTAAGAACGGTTTCCACAATCGACTATTTGGAGGAGATCCGAATTCGAAATAAACGGAGTTTTCTTTCTGAATGATTCTCTGAAATTTTTTAAAGTTTATGAATGAGGCGATTCATCCACTTTCTACACCGTTCCTTGGTGGCATTGCTTGTGCTTTAAACTAGCCTTTTTTACATTGATACCTGCCTCTAATTCTCGTTGTGATATTGTTATTTGTCTCCATCTCGCACTTCGATGCTGTTAGCTGGACCTGTCGCGGCCAGCAATAGGTGGAATTTCTGCTTTCTTGGAAAATTTATAAATTCACTATAGCTCTGTTGTGCAATTTTTGCTTGATGTTTTGGAAAAGAGCTATTTTCTGTGCACTTAAAGAGGATGTACAGTACCCCATGCGTCCACCCAGCCCCTCTATTTGCCTTTATAGACAGTTGTGTTTTTTGATGCCTCTTTCTTGATTCAGTTTTCTGTTTTCTGGAGAAATGCTAAGAACTTCCGCCCATTCCTGGTCGTGGCAGTCGTTTTACTTGGAATGTGTAGGTCCTATAGCACTCCAAGTGAAACTTGCACTGTCAAGTTGCATTCCAGTAGTGATGGAGCCTGAGGGAGCTGCCGACAACGGCACTCGCTCTGGAGATGTCTCCTCTAGCAGCAGCAGTAGTGGAACTCCTTCGAGCAGCTCGTACAGTCCGGAAAGCGAGGAAGCTACTGCGACCTGGAATTGGAGCCTCCGACGCCGCCACCGCCGAAGAAGAAACGGAAGACTGCGAAGGAGAAGGGGCTGCCTGCGGGTTACAGGGACAAATTACTACTCCACCTTCTTCACCTATGACGACGCCATTCACAAGTACGGAATGGATTCGTTGAAGGCATGGTCAGGACGGTCAGTTTTCCTGCCCAAACTTATAATAATCGCTTTCATTAATTGTTTTTCATTAATTCTCAAATTTTCTGTGTTTATTTGCTGACCGCTTAGGCGTTTGCGTCGAGCCACCGGCGTCTTTGTCGATGACGACGGTAAGGCTGTGGTGGCAGACGCAGCGTCACGCAGGATACACGTAAGTAAGAAAAAATTGCTTCCCCTTAAAGTTCTTAGTCTACAATGGCTCTTTGCAGATATTCGACCAGTCCGGCTACCACGTGAACCAATTCGACCTGGTCGACGAGAACGACAAACCATCGCAGCCGCCTTATATAAGTAAGTAGCATGTTTTAAATCGTTCATTGCCTTCCTTCTGTTCCAAATACTATGTATTGCAGATGGATTGTTTATCAACCGCGCCGGCTTCACGGCGACCGCAAGTCTTATAACGGCGATCTTCACCTATACCGTCTCCTTCCACCGGCCGAAGATGAGTGGGATTGATCCGCACAAAGGAAGCGCACATCAGATCAGGCGGGCTTTTTCTCTAGACAGCTCTGCACTTGTTTTTCGTATTGCAACTCTGATGTTGTTTATATGATGTTGTTTTTGATGTTGTTATGTTTACTTGACTATATATCTTGCTCAACGTTTGTTAGACGTTTTTTATGCTGCTCCTTTTTTGACTTTGTGTCGATATCTTTCCGGAGTCGACTGCTTTAGACTAGAATGGGCTACCGAAATTGCATTCTTTGGACATTTTGGGAGCACTCCTCGGAAAACAAAATATTAACCTTTTCCCTAACTCTCTTTGTCAGACTCGGTTCCTAGTGAAGTGTCTGTGGCCAAATTCGTCAATGCTAACACCTCTTGCTCGCTATATTCGCTCAACTTCACTCTACGGGACTCTCAGCTCGTGCTCAAGCTACTGCTGTGTGCTCTTGTGGAAGACTAAGTGTCTAGGACTAAACCGCTTCGGTGCTGTGTCTCCGTGCGATGCAACGGGTTTTTGTCCCATTAGATGTAATCTCTTCCGGAAATTTTTCGTCACCTATCCTCACTTGCAGCATAGTTGTCGCTTTTTTCCAGTTCGCATTTGTATTTCTCACTTTGTGTTTTCCGTCCATAGCATTTTTGTGTATGTATCATTTGTAGGTTTTAATGTGTGTTACTTGCCCTTTTATTTGTTTTGTCATTGCTATAGTTGAATTGCTGGACGTACTTGGCTGTCCGCAGACGGCCAAGTACGTTTCCTATGTCGTTCCCGTTCTGTGCCGTTTTTTTGCTTCACTGACGCTTGAAAAAAAAATAATAAAAAATTTATTCTCTAGTGTTAGTTGAACGCATTCCTATTTTTTGCGGCTTTTTTCGCCGCTTTTTAGAAAATCCGCCTGTTACGTCATAATGACGTCACAAATACGGTAGGTTTCAAGTAAGCGGGTCCGACATTGAGAACCAACTACAACACTTCGGGTGGCTTGGGTATACGGTATTCACCCAAAGTCAGCCCTGACAGAGAAAACATATCGCCAGTTTGAGATCTTATCTCGTCAATTATAGCTAGCTATAATTGACGAGATAAGACACTGGCACACTCGGCAGCAGCGGAAGCAGCGGCAGCGAGAGTGGCCGCTGCCAACACTCAAAAAAGGGCCATCGATTCGCGCCAATTAGGGGACGTTCAGAGTTCCATCGTGGCGCAACGCGATGTAACGGTAAGCTCTCGAATCGCTCGCGCTATGCAATGAATGGATATGCGGGCTTATCACCACGTCGCGTCGCGCAGCAATGCTGCTCTGAATGTCCCCTTAACAAAATGACGACATCGCACGTTTTGCAGTGTTGCGCGTGTGGGATCATCGAATTTTAGGCGGGTCGTATGCATCACTTATGCTGCGTATTGCCCCACAGGGACACTTTTTCAGTGTGGGCTGAGTGTAGAAACGAAATTGTGGATCTAACAACAGCTTTGAAAGGCTCTTGAATATGGATATGCAGAACTTGCGTTTCACGATCGCAGTTCGGTTCACTGCCATTTTTAGACCTTCCGTTCTGTTGTTCTGCCTTCCTTATTGGAGGAGGGCGCAGAATTAGGCAAAAGAAGAAAAGAACCTTGCTACCGAAAATATTTACCTAGCAAAGGTAAATATTGCTGAAGCCTGCCTAAGAAAAGGAAGCATCTCTGTCCTTTGTGCTGTTGTGGGACAAATGCATTGAATTCTCATAGCCTTATAAAGAATACTTCGAATGCAGGAAGTAACGGTGATTGTTACGCACCATGGCTAACGTTTCAACCGAGAGTACAATGCACCTCATAAGAAATCTGGACAAAAACGTTTTAAAAGATCATAAAACACTATTACATTTGTATAAAGAATATTAAAGAATATGTTAGATCTAGTTCAAATCGCATGAAAATGCCGGTCGAAGCTAACAGTAACACTACTGTCTCCGTGCACGTACATCATACTGCAATGCTCATTTGCCTCGTGAGAAACGGTTCCTTCATTTCTAAGGTCGCTTCATCAATTGTTGTTTCCTTGAAGTGTTTTTAGTGAGGTTCAATATGCAACATTCCCTCAGCATCATTTGTAGAAACCAAATTTCTTCTTACAAGTGCTCCGACACGCCTAACGGGTGTCTCGCACTTGCGCGCTTCGCGCGACTTTGCAACACCACTGACCTATGGAAAGTAGTTTTTGTAAAACATAAAATTCGCTAACATCTAGGACCTGATCCGTACTTTATTGGCACAAGCCGTTTACTACTTCAGTACATTCATCATAGACATTCTCTCCGGACAGGTCATTAACTTTATTAGTTTGTGCTGCACCCTTCTCATGCTCAACAGCTAGAGTTTCCATTATTGTTGACATGCCTTCCGCATGCAGATTTCCCCTCACTCGTTTCTTCTTAGTGTATCTAATGGCTGGTCCGCCTTTATTGATCTCCCCTCCCCCTTTTTAGTCCCCCACCTTCCTGGTCCCAACCCCTGGCCCACCTTTTTGTTTCCACTATTGGCCCCTAATGGTCTCTTCCTTGTGGTTCCCCGTCCTGGCCCTTCCTCCAGAGGCCCTATGAATGAATCATAAGGCGGCGGGAGCGAGAGATAAGCGATATCGCAGCGATATCATCTCTCGCCCATCTCTCCTGCCTCGCTCTCCCGCCTCGGTCTTTCCGTGGGAAGCCGGGAAGATCCCGGGAACGTTCATGAATACGGCTACAGATTGTTATTTTCTTTCCCGGTCGCTCTCATGGTTCATCTTACTGCCCTTTTCCACCACCTCTTACCTTTTATTAGTGGCCCTCCCATGCTCATGACAGGTGTCGGTGACACGATTCAGAATGATGACGACTGCTGTGCGAACTAGGGGGCCCGTGTTACGAATCCAGAAGCTCACTATCAGAAACGCGCGCAGTCGCCGCTGTGTCGAGCAAAAATGAGCTACGCATATAGCAGATTCCCTGTTCTCCTATGAATTTCCTTACGGCTCTCTTCTTGTTAGTCCTGCCTCCAGGTCCCTCCTTCCAGGTAAATTCCTCTCCCCCTCGGGATCCTCCTTATTATTCTACCACAATTAAGTGGCCCTCCCACGCTGATGACACAACGACGTCGAGCGAACGCCCGTTAGGCGACATCGGTGTGACATCTTCTAAATCCGGTCTCTCTTACTGGTAATGGATCTCCTTGTTGATCCTCCCCACTTCCCTCCCCCTTTATTGGTAACTCCCTACAGGTCCTTCCTTATTGCCTAAACCCTTCTTGATGCCACCTCCTGGCCTGCTTCTTTGCTTCCCCTATCCTACCCCCCCCCCCCCCCCCATCATCCCGATGCCTCCTCCAGGTCGCTTCCTCCTGAGTGCTGTTGTGTTGAACAGTAATAGACTACGTTTTCCCTGCTTCATCCCACATTCAATAGCAATTTTTTCCTGCGCTGCAGATGAGGCGTATCTCACTTAGGTTAGATCATTAGACGACAAATTCTTTTATATATAGGTGGTGAGTGGTGATAATGGTGATGGCGATGGTGATAGTGATAGGTGGTGATCTTATTCAGGTTAGATCACTCGACCGCCCTCGCTGTGGATGATCAGGCGTGTCTCATTTAGGTTAGATCACTCGAGGGACAAACTCCTTTATATATAGGTGGTGATGGAGATTATACAACCTCCAAAGAAGCATAGTGGTGTGGCGTTATTGTCGCTTTACTACCAAATTTTGACGAGTGCCATCGCACCATATTTTAGCCCACAACTGTAGAGGCTTCTCACAGATTCATATATAAGCAAAAAACCGCACAAAATTGCTTTCCTTTGAAAGAAAATCGAGTTAAAAGTAACGCAGCAAAAATGATGCGCATTGTCTCATGCTACCGCTTGCTTATTAAATCATATTAATCTTAATCTTTCAACGAGTCTTATAACGAAGCACTGCGAATGCTACATAGATTAGAATGCTTCGAACACTCAATATGAGGATAAATTGGGATAAACGCTTGTTCCGTATGCAGTTGTCCTAAGGGTGCAATCCTAGTTGGTGGTGGCCACTCTTAAACGATTTCATAAGAACTGAATGTGTTCAGTATTGAAGCATATTGAACCTATCACTCCTTATAAAACAACTGACTAACGAAACCAGGATAAATAACACTAAGACCTTGAGAATATATATTTGCAAGCTTGGTCGGTATGTTTGCAATTGATTGGGACGTGGAGTAAATTGTCTAGTCAGTGTCCAAAACGTTGGTTGACGGTCTCTTGGCCCAATTTTATTTTACTTTACAAATGTTATCTGTTTTAGCCCCTTGAAATTGATCCACAAAAATATAATAAAAGGGTCCTCCCTTATTAGATTTGCACTGAGAATGACTCTTTTTAGGTTCCCCTCTCCTGACTTGCAACTGTGTCTAACCATGTTGGAGAATTTTTTTTATTTTTACATTTCTACATGTTGTTGCCCATCTACTATGTTTCGTTATATCAGAAAATCGTTTAAGAATGGCCACCACCAACTAGGATTGCACCGTCCTAAGGATACTAGCATCCTTGATCCTTTGTGCCTTCGCAACTCCAGCTAGCAAGGTTGTCCAAAATATTATGCTTGCTCACGTTTAAGAACTGACTCTCGAACTCACATCAATGACCACCAAAAGAACTTTATCTGGCGAAGGAATCGCTGGAACGGGAAGGAGTGGGGAATAGAGGGATCTCTCAAACATATCACGTTTAATGTCGAACCACATTAACAACAACGATACGAAAAATGAAACTTTCTCGCATAGGACTTGTTGATATCCCAGCAATAACGTGATAGATGAGTACTATAACACCATGGTGTGTTAAGAATTCGCGCCCTTGTTCAAAATTTTGTTTTCTCCATTCCAAGAACGTATATGTACAAGCAGCGGTGCAGAAGCACGTGTCGTCGTCAAATACTAGGCTGCGATCCATCCGGTATTGGTAGCTTATAGATTAGACTTTCATGTGAAATTTTCTTTTAGTTTAAACAATTGATCGACATTTTCAGCACGCATAGACATCCTCTTTTCATAGGCAAATTTGATAATGGCCAAGAAAGCTTTGTGCCAAAACAAATTACATAATCACGTGAGGGGATAACGACTTCATCGGCATAGCTTTAACGACCTGCAGGAGGACTCAAATAATAGAAGCGAGTACTTTTAGAAAAAAGATGTCCTTAGAAGGAGCACAACCTGTTTAGCTTGCCACGTGTGCAGTACTGTCGGTAAACATCCGCCAAAACGCGGCTCGATTGTTCCGCCGTTTTCGCCGCTTTGCCATAACTCCTTCAAAATCGATTGTATCCAATAAAATGCATAATGATGGAAGAACAACATGATCTACCCAATGGCGTAAAGCTCTTGACAAGAATTTAGAATTTTTGAGCTCGAGATGATCTAGAATAGTCTTGCCCGTAATTGTCCTGACCTGACCCACATTCACTCCTAAGTCTCGCCTCGAAAAACCACAAATTAGAGGAATTGTGAGCATGCAACGGTTTCCTACGGTTTGCGATCGACAACTCGCCCGCTATTCGCAATGGAGCACAAGTTTTCGATTTCAGACTTTTTCATGGCTCCATATGTAATATGTATACCAAAATACAGAGCTCGGGCTTCCGCACTCAAATATGCTCTTGATTTTTTAAACGGTAAAGCTCTACGCACACTTTTACGGCAACGCGGCAGCCCTATCTTTAAGCACAGAGCAGAGACGCAGAATCATCCGCGATGTGTCGTCTACGCGGCAGGCGCGGTGCGCCAAAGCGGCAACAGCTGTCGTCAACGCAGCACCGTCAGTAATGATTTAAGGCATTATTGCCGCTGCAGCCGCTTTGCTGCTGACAATTTCTGTCTGGGCTCTAGCTGAACATTCTAGAATGGGAACTGATAATGATAATGAAACCGCGTTGGTGATGGAGTGGGGCTGCAAGGCTGAGGGTGAGTGCCGCCCAAGGCCCCGTTTATTCTTCGTCGCGGCGCGACGCAATTAGGTCAAATTGATTGAACGCGCCGCCCAGCGACGATGCCAGCCGTCCGGAATGAATCGCGTGAGCCCGCAACCAATCACATCGCCCTGCGCCGTATCGCGTCGCCCTCGAAATGGGTGCCGTGCGATGGATGGCGGTGGATTGGGGCGCGGTCGCGGTTGAATGGGGCGAGGTATGGCCTCAATCGGCTGATTTTCGGAGTGCGGCCTCGCACTCGCTCTTTTTTGATTTTTTAGTCGAGAAAACGTTTTATCTCATTTTTTCTTCTCCATGACCCTTTAAGGTTTCGTTTCAGGTCTCCGCCTGCGCGGATTCGCTGGAGGCTAGCCGGATTTCGGCTACAAGGTGAGTGTTTCCTCCATTTTGATGTTTTCTCATGTTTATTTTCACCTCATTCGTTTATGTGTTTTTTGTTCGTTGCTAACGTACTGTTCTTTGTTTTATGATGTGTTTGACCTTATACGTTCGATTTCAAGTCTCCGCCCACCCGGATTCAATAGGATTTCGCCCAGAAAGTGAGTGTCTCTTCTATTTGTCTCGTTTTCTCGTGTTTACTCCTACCTATTTCTTTTCCATGTTTTTCTGGTTGATGACTACATTACCTATTTAGTTTTTATGATGCGTTTGACATTATACGTTCCATTTGAGGTCGACGGCCGCCCGGATTCTTCGCCTCTTCCCCTCCGCCCCTCATCCCCCCCCCCGCCCCTCATTCCCTGTCCATTATTCCCTTCCGCACATTATCTGCTATTCCCTACCACCTCTCTCCCCAACCTACTATTCAGTCCAATACTCACCGCTGCTATTTTGTCTACTTGCTGCTGCAGGTTATGTCCAGGTACGTTTTATGGTATTTCCATTTATCCATTGCAGTTGTCTGGTATGAGGTGGACTTGCGGCGGAACTCAAGAAGATTCTAGCCCATGTCTTCCCTATACTGGCTAAAAATATGGAGAAAAAATGAGTAAACAGACGTGGACCCGGAAATGTGCGCATCGTTGCGTGTGTACAAGTACGCAATGGTGCGTAATCGCGGGTCGCGCCACCTTCTGTTCGGAGTGCTCATCGCCTTATGAAACAGCGCGACGCTATCAGACGCATCGCGCCGTTCGAATCGCGTCGCCCTGCGATGGAAGTATAAACGGGGCCTAAAGCAATACGAACACTTTTGCGGCAACGCGGTGGCCCTATCTTTAAGCATAGTGCAGAGACGCAGAATCGTCGCGCGAGGCAAAATTCCCCACCCCGGACTGCCAGCAGTCCGGGCTGGGGAATTTTGCCTAAGGCCTCGTGCATACTTCCCGTCGCCGCGATTGAATCGCGGCGATGAGTTTTGCAGAGCGACGCGAAAGAATTTGAATTTCCCTGTGCTCGTCGCATCGCCCATCGCTCTGCAAGGGAGCGCGACGGCGATCCGTCCAGGATCAACGCTAAACACCGCGCGCGGCGCGAAAAAGTATGCCATGCCCGCGATGGGCGCGGGAAGCCATCGCGCATGCCGACCGCCACTGTTGCGGCGGCCGCGGCGAGGTTTTCTTTGACTATTCGGCCGCGTGCGGCGGAATGGCCATGAACTGAGCGCCGCGATGGCATCGCGGCGATGGAAGTATGCCCCCGGCCTAAAGGGCTGGGCACACTTCTGCTGCTTGACGCAGCTCCAATGATGAAGAATAGGGCAGAGAAACAGAGTGCGTGTCTCTGCGTCAGGGGCGGCGGCGCGCTTATGGCACACTTCGCTTCAGCGTTGACGCCCAGCGTCAGCGCTGCAAGCGTCAGCTTCACGAAATGAGCTCGATCATTCCGTGAAGCTTAAGGGCTGGGCACACTTCTGCTGCTTGACGCAGCTCCAATGATGAAGAATAGGGCAGAGAAACAGAGTGCGTGTCTCTGCGTCAGGGGCGGCGGCACGCTTATGGCACACTTCGCTTCAGCGTTGACGCCCAGCGTCAGCGCTGCAAGCGTCAGCTTCACGGAATGAGGTCGGTCATTCCGTGAAGCTGACGCTATCGCTCCTGAGCAAGAGATAAGATACGTAAGATAGGAAAGCCATTTCTTCAATCAAGCCAGCCAACCGGTCAGCTGAGCGATGGTTGGCAGTGGTCCAATGCCAACACCAGAGAAAGAAAGAACGACCGCTCCTCACCGCAAACATGTCCAGAGCCTGAGAGCGACGCCCCGCCCCGTTTTTGACGCACTGAAGCCGCTGCCGAGTGTGCCCAACCCTTTACGCTATAGCTCCTGAGCAAGAGATAAGATACGTAAGATAGGAAAGCCATTTCTTCAACCAAACCATCCAACCGGTCAGCTGAGCGATGGTTGGCAGTGGTCCAATGCCGACACCAGAGAAAGAAAACGACCGCCCCTCACCGCAAACATGTCCAGAGCCTGAGAGCGACGCCCCGCCCCGTTTTTGACGCACTGAGGCCGCTGCCGAGTGTGCCCAACCCTTAACACTTCAAGGCATTATTGCCGCTGCAGCCGGTTTGCTGTCAGCAGTTTCTGTCTAGGCTCTAGCGTTTCATTATCATTATCATTATCAGGTTTCATCCCAAATCCTTTGTCGGGATCTAGGATGGAACATGATAATAATAATGATAACGAAAGCAAAGCTGAGGATGAGTGCCGCCTAAGCCCCGGTTTTGCCTTCTATGAGGCAGTTTTGGCCCCTGCCACGTTCGCTGTTGCCACAGAAGCGTGCGTAGGGCTTAAGCGGCAGCTTTGCCTCCTATGAGGCAGTTTTGGCCCCTGCCGCGTACGCGGCTGCCGCAAAAGTGTGCGTAGGCCCTAACTTTTAGGCGAGTCTTATCAAAAAGGCATGATATATCGCGTCTCCCGTGCGGTCTGTTTATTTTCTGCTCTGTCTGTTCTCCGTATTCGCACCTACGATAGGCTCCATTGATGGGTCTTCCCCTTAACGAATTCTATTCAATGTGTCTTTCTAACACAAGAAGCGCTCAGTGGAGGATCCTAGTTCGTAGGACTAATAGCAATATAAGATCTTCCTTTTTCACACATCGAGCTGGCAACGAATCTCTGAAACTCTCTATGATAAATGGACTACCAAATTCTAAAGGGCATTACGAAATCCTCATGGACAGATACCTGCAGGAAGTTCCTTAACAGTTTGGTTGATCAATTATGTTGTTGTACTAATTGCATTCTCCTATTTTCGGCCTATATTGTATGTATTCCGTGTTGTTTGTTAGTGTTGTGTTTTGTGGATTACCACGTGCAATCACCACCTATATATAAAAGTTAAGACTTTGTCCGTCGAGTGATTTAACCTAAGTGAGCTATGCCGCATCATCCACAGCGAGGGCGGTTGAGTGATCTAGCCGAAGTGAGGTACGCCGCATCATACACAGCGAGAGCGGTCGGGTGATCTAACCGGAGTGAGATACGCCTCATCATCAACAGCGCAGACAAAATTTGCTATTGAACGTGGGATGTTGCTGCAGCAGGCGAAACGCAGCCCTTTACTGCTTAACACAGCAGCACCTACGCGCGTTTCTGAGCGTCCAGATTCAGAAGCCGACTTCGTGCCATGAGCATGAGAAGACTACTAAAGGGGAAAGGGTAGAAGGGGGTCTTTGAGGGTGGAGAACCGACAACGATCAGGAGGCAGCGACCAGGAGCATCGGGATGGTCGATGGGAGAACAAGGAAGCAGGCCAGGGTGTGGCACCAAGAAGAGTTTAGGCAATATGTATGGATCATTAGGGAGTTACCAATCAGGGGAAGGGGACAGTAAGGAGGATCAGCAAGGGGATCCATTACCATTAAGAGAGACCGGATTTAGAGGATGTGACACCGATGTCACGCAATGGGCGCTCGCTCGCCGTCGTCGTGTCGTGAGCGTGGGAAGTCTACTTAATTGGGTAGAGTAGTAGGAAGGATCCCGAGGGGGGGGGGGGGGAGGAGAGGAGGAATCTACCTGAAAGAAGGGAGCTGGAGGCAAGATTAGGACGGGGAACCAATAAGAAGGGAGCCGTAAGGGAATTCATACGAAGAACAAGGAATTCGCCATATGCATAGCCTCTTCATGCTCGACACAGCGGAGACTGCGCGCGCAACTGAGTTTTTTGATCCAGAAAACCAGCCGCCTTTGCCGTGCAGCAAGCACCCTGATTCTGAATACGTGTCACCGACCGTGCCATGAGCATGGGAGGACCACTAGGGGGGTGGTGGAGAAGGGCGGTAAGAGGACCTCTATGGTGGACCAGGAGAGCGACCAGGAAGGAAAGGAAGAACCTCGAGGGGCCAGGACGGGAAACCAGCAAGAAGAGACCAGTTAGTGTCAATAGTGGAAGCAAAGAAGTGGGCCAGTAGTTGGGTCCAGGAAGGTGAGGACTAAAGAGGGGAGGGAAGACCAGTAAAGCCGGACCAGCAATTAGATCCAGTAAGAAGAAACGGGAGAGGGGAACCTAGCCTCGGAAGACATGTCAACGACAACTTGAAACGCTAGCTGTTGAGCATGAGAACGATTGCGGAGGAAAAACCTGAGGGCAGAAATACTGCGCAGCACAAACCAATGACATCACTGGCCGGTCAGGAAAGAATGTCTATGATGAAGGTACCGAAGTGGTGAAGGGCTTGATGCCGATAAAGTACGCCCCAAGTTCTTGATGCTAGCGAATTTTATGTTTTAATAAACTACATTCCATAGGTCAGTGATGCTACAAAGTCGCGCGTAGCGCGCAAGTGTGAGACACGCCGTTAGACGTGTCGGAGCACTTGTAAATAAATGAATAAAAACTCGGGTTTTTCATCTAGGCAATTCAAATTCGGTTAAACACATTTACAGCCTTGGTGGTTGCAACCTACTCAGTGAAAACAGTCTGCGTGATTTGGGCTTCATCTTAGACAAAGAACTTAGTTTTTCAGAGCATTGCGAGACGATTGCAAAGAAAGTTGAAAGAGTTACAACATTTTTAGAGCGTTGTCTACAAATTCAAAAACTCCCTGCTTCTTGCATACAAATCATATGTTCGCCCAATATTGGAGTATGGCACCACTGTGTTCAGTCCTTATCTTAAGCACTGTATACAGAGGCTAGAATCCGTTCAGAATAGCTACACTAGAAAGCTATGGTTACGCTTAAATGGCTATGACTACACCTCCATTCCATCAGCGCCTGATCGTAATAAAATATTCGAGCTGGAATCGCTTGCTATTCGTAGGAAACGAAACGATCTAATTATGATTTTCAAGATGATGACTGGAAAAGTTGCACTTCCACTTACTGAGCCCTACACAGTCCATCATTCTACCACTAGGGTTGTAGATCTAAAATTCGTTATTCTAAGATCAAAAGTTGTGTTCGTGCCTCCTTTTTTACTCAAAGGGCCGGTTCTGAATTCTTGATGCTTACCAAAAAAACATTCTTTGCCAACATTCTTCGTTTAAACAATATAAAAGCTCGTTGGTAGTTCTCTAAGATATCTTAAGACTCGCTAATTCGCCGTTTCTTGTATTTTTGTTTTTATTACCAATGTGTTGTCTTGGTAGTGTTTATTTCGTCGCGTGTTGTCACACACGTATAAATAAATAAATAAATAAATAAATAAATAAATAAATAAATAAATAAACCGCAAAATCGCGGTTTTCGCGTCGTCTATTTAAAAGACGCGTCCAGTAATGTAGTGGATTGCCTGCATGGCAGTGTATAGGATTGCCTCTTTAGTAGACAATTTGATTTCCAGGTCTATCCATATACTTGCAGTTGTTGACATTTATATTCAAAATAGTTAGCACGTCATTACGTATTCTGTTGTGTGACGAAGTCCCGATACATGCAGCTGTGAATAGTTCCGCTTTGTGCTCACTGTGATTATTTCAGGACAAGAATTCAGCATCATAGCTGATGCTAAAGTTTCAGTTTGTGTGTGCGCAAGGGTATCACCTGTATCACCTGTCGTCCCGTTGATCATCGAATTGCTCGAGCGGGTGCCAGCAGCGTCTCCATTCGTCCCTGTCGCGTGCCAGAGTGGTCCAATGGATCCTCCTCGCACGAGGGACACGTAGAGCGTCATATCGGTCGTTCAGGGCTTTAATGAAGAAGTCCGACCAACGCGTTGGTGGGCGTCCTGGTGTTCTTTTGACATCCCGCGGAGTCCAGTCGGTGATGGCTCTCGTCCAGCGAGTGTCTGCGAAGCGCATTACGTGGCCGGCCCACCTAATTTTCGACAGCTTGGCCTACGCGACAGCGTCTCTGATCTTCGAACGTCGGCGAAGCTCGGAACCCCGGAGGCCTTCTCTCACTTGCGTGAGTCGTGTCACTCCGAGCGTCGTCCTCTCGATTCCTCGCTGCGCGACGCTGATCGCGTGTTCATCCTGCTTTCGTATAGCCCAGGTCTCTGAGGCGTATGTTAGGGCAGGAAGAACGGTAGAGTCGAGTAGATGGGCACGGAGTCGGACGTTCTTCGCCTTCTTCGCGACTTCCTCGACGCTCTTGAAAGCTCCCCAAGCCGCTCTTTTCCTCCTGCTCAGCTCTGGTGCTAGGTCGTTGGCCATGTTGACTTCGCGACCCAGATACACATAGCTGGAGCATTCGGAGGTGTTCGTTCCGTTGAGCGAGAATGGGGCATCAGAAACCCATCTGTTCCTCATGTACATCGTCTTCGTAAGATTCAGCTGCAGTCCAACGTTCCCACATACAATGTCGGCCAGCATTCGCTCCGCCTGGCTGATGCTCGGTGTTATGAGCACGATGTCGTCAGCGAAGCGAAGATGGTGCAGTTGCCGGCCGCCGACGTTCACTCCCATGTCTTCCCATTCTAGTTTGCGAATCACCTTTTCGAGAGTGGCGCTGAAGGGCTTCGGTGATATGGTATCCCCTTGCCGAACCCCTCTCTTCACGTTGACGACGACGTCGTTGTAGAATGGTGAGATCTTGGTCGTGAATCCACTGTACAGCTCTCGTAGGACTCTGATGCACTGAGTAGGAACGCCCTGAGTGAGCAGGGCGTCGATGACCGCTTCAGTTCAGAGTTTCAACGGAGTCGAGCGCTTTTTTCAGGTCGATGAACGTAAGGCACAGCGGCAGCTTGTACTCTCGCGACACTTCGATGAGCTTCGTAATTGTGTGTATGTGGTCGATCGTGCTGAATCCTCTCCGAAATCCTGCTTGTTCGCAT
Source organism: Heligmosomoides polygyrus polygyrus (assembly GCA_947396885.1). Lineage (NCBI taxonomy): Eukaryota > Metazoa > Nematoda > Chromadorea > Rhabditida > Heligmosomidae > Heligmosomoides > Heligmosomoides polygyrus. Next base: position 72,398,885 of record OX377202.1, on the reverse strand, counting down.
GGTGTCCTTCGTCCAGCGTTCGGCCGATCCTATTCAGGATAACTCGAGTGAACAGCTTGTAAACTACGGACAGCAGGCAGATCGGGCGATAGTTGCCAATGTCGTGCACGTCTCCCTTCGTGTACAGCGAGACGGTCCTGCTGGTCTTCCACTGAGATGGAACCTTGCATTCCGACAGGTAACGTGTGAAGAGCCGCGCCAGGGTGTTAATGAGCGCTGGCGGGAGGTTCTTCAGGTGTTCGGGTCTGATCCTCTCGGGACCGGGTGCTGTTCGTTTCTTCACCGACGGGATGGCGTGTCGGATCTCGGAAGGGAGAACAGAGAGGACGACGTATCCATCCTGAGGAAGATGGCGTGGGGCAGGTGGACGTGGCTATCGAAGAGATCGGAGTAGAAGTCGTGGATGACTTTCTCCATGGTCCTTCTGGAAGAGGTGACGGTTCCGTCAGGACGTCGAAGAGCGGTCATCTTCGTCTTGAAGTTAGCGAAGTCTCGGCGGGCATTGCGTATGCTCAACCCTGCCTCTGCAGCTTCAGCCAACACTTCCGCCCTTCTCTCCTTAAGATCCTCCTTTATCGCCTCTCTGCATAGCTTCGCAAGCTTGGACCTCAGCTGGTAGTTGCCTGACGCTCGTGCTGCTCCACGCTGGCGTATCAGCTTGAGAGTTTCCGGAGACAGACGTCTCTTGGTAGTCTTCAAGCTCTCAGCTTCCTTAGCACTATCGTGGAGATGGTGCACGAAGCGGTCGCATTCCTCGTCGACGTTGTCCATGACGGCATCTTCCCAAAGGCCGGCAAGAGAGGTGTAGAGGTCCCAGTTGATGGTCGTTCTGGGACTCCTCTTCTTGAACTTCCAGGCCTTCTCTCCTTGACGCGAAAAGCGGAACCTTGCGCAAAGGAGGCGGTGGTCCGATCCCGTGTAGAACTTGGGGACAACGGAGACGTCGGTCAGGCAATACTTGCGGTTGAAGATGATGTGGTCGATCTCGTTGTGGAACTGGCCACCAGGAGATTCCCAGGTCCATCGTAGGGAGGGAGGCTTCTGGAAGTGCGAGTTTCCATGGATGGTCTTGGTCGACATGATAAACTCAGACAGCCTTTCACCTTGCTCGTTCCACTCCAAACCGTGGGTTCCGATGTGAAGTTCTTCCGGCGACCTTCGCGGTCCGATCTTGGCGTTGAAGTCGCCGACGATCACCTTGTAGAAGGTGTGATCTTCCTTATAAAACTTCTCCAGCTCCACCTAGAAGGCTTCGACCTCTTCGTCGTCGTAGTCGGATGTTGGTGCATACGCGACGAATACAGTCAAAGCTGGCACGGAACCACATCGCTTCAGTCGCAGACGTCCGATTCGGGTTGTCAGAGACTCGTACGAATCGATGTTCATGGCCAAGTGCGTGTTGACGAGGACACTAACGCCGCCTACTCCCCTGCTGTCGCATGTTCCGAGGAACAGTTCTTCTCCGGAGTCGTAGGCGGCGTGTAGGGGGTGGTGTCTTCTCGTCTCGGTCAGTCCGATGACGTCGTACTTGATCTTCCTGGCTTGCATCATCAGGTCCTCGACGGATGCTTCCGTTGCGAGCGTGCGGGCGTTGTAAGTACAGATCGTCATCCTAGTCTATCTCAATTTGCGCAGCCTGGTTAGGCCCTGAGATTTTAGCAGCCTCTCCGTTCTCGTCCTTCCCATCGCTGCAGAAATGGGGGCTCTTTCGGGGTCAGGGGAATGAGGCCCTTGAGTGCTGCTGTTTTTGACTTGAATACACACGGGTAGCTAGTCGGGCTCTGTCGTGCGGGCGAAGAACTCCGGGCAGCCAGCCGGACTGCCCGAAGGGACGGGGCGAGACTTTTGAGGCGGCCTCGAGTCGCCTTACGATATACTCCCAGTCTACCGAGTGCAAGCTTTTGGCCGAGCCGACACAGTTACAATCCGCACAGTCACGGACACATCCGCGCACACTGTTCACGAACATGCCGCTCCCACGCACAAGGAACGCGTCGACCCGACACAGCAGGAGCAAGGAGTCCATCCCCTGCATCCCACCTGGGTCTCTGGGCAGTACACGGTCGCATTTGGTTCGCGTTTAATTCCCCTTTCCACCACCTTGGGACGCGACACGTGGCACTGCGACAAGCGGCCCGAGATCCCTCTTAACAAGAGAGCCCGAAGGCTCTCGAGGGAGATCCGTGGTGCGCAAGGGTAGTCCGAGACAATCTCAGCAACGTTTCTGTGCAACATCTGGCTTGATGTACAAACCGTAAAAGTCTCCACTGTTAGTTGCTTAACGAAGCAGCTTAAAAAGCTGTTGTTAGGCATAGCAGCAACCACGATCATCATTCCTCACCCACATGTTGCCGCGGGATCGTCTTCTCGCTTGATACTCCTTTGTAGGGCTGTTTGGACCTAGTCTTTGAAAATTAGGTGGGCCTGGCTGGTAATGCGTTTACGTTGTTACGTAATGCCTTCCACAGGCACCAGATAGACGAGAGTCATCACCTATTGGCTTCCGCGGAATGTCAAGCGAACATAGAGACTTCTTCGAAGCGTTGTTGAAAGCTGTGAACAAAAGAAATGACGCTCTTCGTATCCCTCCAGCGAAGATCCACTGGAGTACTCCAGCACTCGTCGGGGACGAAAAGAGACGTTGCTGGCGCCTGCTCGCTCGAGTAACGCGATAATTAATGGGACCGCTGGTGATACAGATCTCGTAGGGAACTGAGTAGCGCGACATCTTCTGTATGACAGCACTCGGATTTTGCTTTCTGCGTCTAGATTTTGCTGATTTGCGTGAGCATGACCTGCGCCTCCAATGATAAAGAGAGCATTGCCTTTAAAGTCCGCATTCTGTCCACAATTATATGATGAGGACAGAATCACGTTCGTAAACACCCCATCCTCAAAGTTTAGCTTCATTGGCAATGTGCATTGGCTTGTGCCCATGTGTGTATAACTGTTGGATACGTGTGCCTTTGGAAACATTCACGCGTATGGGCCAGCAGTGTGAACCTTTTTTAATGGTGTGGGCTACTTCCTCCGTCGTAAACAAATCCAGAGAACTCTATGTCTAGAAAAGAAAATTCTGCACTGATATCAGCGGCCTGATCATGCGGTTATCATGAGTGTGCTGCTGATAAAACAACATCAAAGTTTGATCAGCGCTGAAGTTTCGATTGCCGCCCAACACCTCTGCCTATCTTGTCAAGGCAAAACAAACTGCTAAATCGTGACTATGAGCATAAAGCGATTCATCTGTAGTGGACAGTTTATGCCAATATTTACACGAGAGCCTGGTACAGCTAAGCAGGCAATGATTGCAACTCAGAATCAGTAAAGACAGAGTGTCAAATGAGAACCAATTACAACAGTCACATGCAGAGAGATGAACTGACAAACAGCCGATTGATTAGGTCGGTTGAAAACAAGAGGCCTTGATGAGAACATTGACGGCTCATTATTATGGATCCAAGTGAACTGGGAAATTGGAGCCAGTAGTTGGGTCAAGCAGTAAATGCAAATGAGATACGTGAAGTACACATAAGCCGAGCGCTACGCGGCTTCAGATTATAGCTTCCTCTCCTCCGGCGAAACGTGATGAGAGAAGATGGGAGGGAGATTTGGAGTACGCACGTTATACGGTAGCAGTTTCTTTGATTGGCTGGAGATGACGATGGTGTCGAGAATGACGATATTTGCGGGCACGATATAGCGGACGGACGTACGGCACGAACTCCATCATCATCGTGTCGCTGTCGCTCTGCAAACAAGTCGGACTGCGTCAAAGGCATCTTCTTCTCACCTAATCTTGTTTGTTGCCGTAGAAAGCAGGACACCGAGAATTCCGAGAATTTCCCACTTCTCCAGTTGTGTGGGACTAGTTTATGCAGCTTAGGGGTCCTTCACAGTAACTTGCACGTATCGCGAAGTCAAAATATCGGTGACGTTCTGGTCTGCTGCATACAATATCCGAGAATTTAATGCAGTTCTTGCGCAATCAAAGCCACGTGCTGGAGTATAAAGAAAAATTGAAAAAATTGGTGGCAGTAGAGCTAGGAAGCGTTCCCAAGTTGGTAGCAAAGTACGACGATTCCTATTTGGAAGAAGTGGGATATCCTCAAATAAGCAAGAAGACTTCTTAAGTTGGCTCAAGACTCTTATTTCCATATGGAGAGAAGGTCTTCGAGGACGATTTCGTGACGTCGTTTAGCTTACTAGCAATCACCCTGATTTTGTGGCTGGGTGTGGCACCATTGTTGCCGTACATACTGACCGCCTCCTGATGGAGAAGCGTCGCCAGAAACAGATGCCAGAGCATCCTGCATTGTCGACGTGGAGAAGCGCTTGGTCGCTTACTATCACGAAAGCAAAGACTTCCCGAGGAGCTCATAGAGGGGTTGCGAATACTTCACTCTTTACCAAGGAGTTATTTTCAATTCACTTTGACTTCCTCGTCTTGTTCAATCGCAGGTCAATCGAAGCGTAGTGCTAACCCAAGAACCGACTCTCATTGTCGAACTTTATGGATCTGACCTTCAGGATATTGAAGCCGTGTGGTACCAGAAGGTAAACTCACTCATTACTTTGTTTCCATCTGAGGCTGGTTAGAAATGAATTGTTGGCGCCCCTTGGAAGATTAATTGCAACCATATACCTAGGACATTAGACCTTAACCATATTTCCCTAATAGTACAGTCCCCTCTCGTTAGAGCGTGTTTGAACGCACCAAGGAAAATCTGTGTTATAACGGGTGATGTGCTCTAACCGGAGTTGATCTTTTCTCCTATGCGCAGGTTTTTCTGAAATCACACACAGTGACTAAATAGCAGTGAAGTGTTTAACTCATTGGCTACCGTTATGTTGGATCCTAGCAATGCTACTGCACTGTGGTCCGGCAGATGTTTACTTCTAAGCATTGATAAAAACAAATAATCAGCACTCACACAATTCAAGCGGCACAAAGATCGGCACTATTCACGAACAGCTACTCACATCTTGTAAAAATGGTCGTGCAGAAAAATAACTAGTCACATTTCTTGTAAAATTTTTGAAAACGATCCAGACAAAAATATGGCAAGCACCTGCTACATCATGAGTCACCATATTTGCACGATCCTTGGCAAATGTGCGCCCCTGTTTCTTTGCAGACCTTCTTACGACAGCAGAAACATCTTTCATGTTTGGCTTCAAACCTGTTTCGGCCACCTCCAATATGTGGCTAATCCTTGGAAAGTGAGCTTCATTTGGAACATCGTGAAGTAGTGTTTCCACGAGATTCCAGCGTCCATGCGGTCCTAGCGCACGGTCTCACACGCGACTTACCGCGCGGTCGTCAATGAGATAACCACACAGTCAGCTCGAATTCATGGAACAAATTTCGATCACTAACGCTACCTCTCTCTTCAGAAATACCAATTGGTAATGATATGTACAGGTTTGACAAATATGAGTGAGAAATAACACGTACCAAAGACAAGTTAGACGGGCTCAACAACAAAACTGCAACGTAATGTCACAGGATGCTTTTTACAGTCAAAACTGCCGCGCTGGGTGAGACTCGAACCCCCAATCTGTTTTCCGGATGGATGTAAGCCGATAACACTACAGCGCTATTGAATCGCGCGTCATGTTCGCAAAATCCTCGTTGGAATGGCCTATCAGCGCTCACCCGTGATATCTGCGTGGAATCAAGCAATGCTGCTGCTGTAATTCCACCCGAAAAGGAGAGGGTGCACGCACAAATCTCACACGAGGCCAGAGTTCTGATCACAGCAAAACTTCCCGTAACTGCACGTAGCCTCTGTGCCAGCTGCTCTAGGCTTAAAACAAACTAGTTAAGCATTATTCTTAGGAACCTGCGTTCGAACCAACATTTTAAGTTGTTTCTGACAGTGGAAATCTACCAAGATGCAGCGGCTTCTAACGACTATCGGATGTCCTCCAATGTAACATTGCAGTCTAGGAACACTTCGGTCGGCCGCGCACGCTCGATAAACGTTGATATGTATCTGCTACATTGCCGCACGCATACTTCACCACGAACTTGACAATACAAGGGTGGGTCTCTCACAAACGCAATCAGCGTTTCATTCGTCTTCATTTTCTGTGTGGGACCAGATCTGAGCCCAGATCGCGTTATAAAGGGAGTCATTTTGAACGCGGAGTTCTTCGCAGTGCCGGACTATAACGGGAGTAGCGTCAAATTCGGAGCGTCTTAACAGGAGCTGGCCTGTATTGCTTCCCAAAAATCTACGTCAAATCGGAGTCGCACCCTATTCGGAAGCGTTATAGAGGGAGAGGACTATAGCTCGAAAAACATTCTCATCTTTCCAAGCTCGCTAAGTGACAAAGCCCCGAAGCGTGAGCGAAATAAGGCCTTTTAGCGATCCTGAAAACCGCTCAGGAATCACGGTGGAATAGACTCTCACAACTTGAGCAAAAAGAAACTCTATTCCAGCTGAAGGGTGGAGATTCTTTCCATATAACTCGCTCCCTTGTCAAAACTCTGCAACTGTTGCCCCGTGAAATTCAGGTCAAGCTGGACACTTTTCTAAGCAAATTAGACACTGCTTTAAAAAAGCCTGACGCTTTTAGGACTAAAATGAACATCTTCTACATCGATGTGAGCGTCTTCCGAAATGCAGACTCTTCAAGAAGATGAGAACAATTTTTTGTTTTACAAACGTTCAGTATGAATTTTTTCGAAATTTTTAAATCACCTGGCCAATAACTGAACACTGCTATCAGTTTTATAAACATTCAATTACCAAACAAAAACAATGACTTAAATGTTGTTTTAAAGCGCAGAAAGCAGTCCTTTAGCGCTTTAGACAAGAGATGCGCTATTCACTTAACTGGATCATGGCGATTTTTATTTGACTGATAGCGAAAATTCTGTTTGCGAGGAATTACAACAAGAACGTTCTGTAGAAATACATATTCTCACATCGCTGCTTCAAGTAGTCAGCATTTACACTATCAATCCATTAGCACTTGCTGTGCTTTGAAAAGCGTCAATCTTGCTTGAAGGATGTCCAACTTAATTTTGAAGATGTCCAGTTCGACGAGCACACAACGATTCGTTTATAATCGGTGCTGGATCAGTTGATTAAAGTGGTGAACTTACCGAATTTCTATTCGTCGGCTCACTGTATCTATTCGGGCACTCATGTTCATAGACGCAGAATCCATGCGCGTCGCGGACGAATCCTTCCTTGCACAAACATCTTGGGAAGTAGCATTTCGGAGTGTCCGGATCATGGAAGCAGTTCGGAGGGCTGGAATATGCTTGCTCGGAACCATAAAACAGTCAGCGTCATTTTATGCCAAACCTCGCAGACGCTCAAAGCATTTTTTCGTCAACGCTTTACACTGCGGAAGTTTGAAGAAGGAAGAAGTTGAAAGCTACATGAAATTGTGCCTCCAAATCGCTTTTCTCTGATGCGAGAAACGTTTATCAGAAGATGGTGTGGAGCCGTCAAAGCCTGCGGTTCCCCAAATGTTGCAAAGCGACCGGAGCTTGTGGTAACCTTTACAATATAAGTGATCCTATGCACATTTAAGTCTAAATGTAGATAAGGAACTCACTCCAATTTGATACCGCACTAAGGAATAATCGCTGACAAGAATTCGTGCTTGGCGCCTGATAAGGAGAGAAAATAAGGAAATCAATTTGATCGCATTCTTTATCGAGGCTTGGAGAGCGTAATTGTGTCTGAAGGTTTTCTTCTTTGCTACTAAATCGCTGGTTCTGGCGGAGGCAGTGAGTTCCTTCTGCCTCTTCTTCTGCTCAACGTTCAAGCGCTGATTGAACCGGAGACCTTGTTACTCACCTGTACATGTTGTCGCAGCTCTTGTCACAGTGCTTCTCTGGTCCGCAGGTCACATGGTATTCGCGTGTGCTGCAGTATTTGGGGTTTCGTTCGTTTCGAGCTGGATAGTGTGGAATCTGTCGATGCAACTGAAAGCATGCCTCATTAAAAGACCGGCACAGAGGTGCAGTTTAAATCAGACTTTGCATGGAGAAGGGAAACGGATAGGAAGGTTTTCCTTTTTCCTTTTTTTTCCTTTTCTTAACCTTTAAGGCTAGTTTTCAGCGTACTCCAGACAGCACTTGGTTTAAATCACTAAAGACAGCCGCGTGAAGGATCAGCTGACCGATAGTCATCCGGAATTCTTTATCCGATCTTGATGTTTGACTTACCAAGAACGTCATCCAGGAACCCTCTTAGTAGAAAATACGAGGAGAAGGACAGGACCCCTATGAACATTTGGCTTAAACTCTTTTTTATAGGGGCAGTTTTTGAAGACGTTTCGTATTCGCGTTCCCCTAATAGTGTGGATGCAAAACCGGATCGCCAGTCTTCTTCCTTTACAAAACCTAAGAAACGCAACTAAACTAACTAGGTGCCAAGGGCGAATTATGAAGTTCATAGTGCACCATACCGTTTCTGAATAGTGTGCTTCCCACTGAAATCTCTTCTAATGCTGGGCCAGCTGACCGCACAGAACAGAAGCTTGCTGAACAGAGGATAGCACGATGAAGAAATGAAGGAATGCGCGTTTTCATTGATCTGGTAACAAATCGAATTTGGAGCAGGTTTGGAGAGAATGTAATCGCAAGTTGCAATTGTCGAATGCGCTATACGGGTCCAGAAAGTTCTGCAGAGCTTACTCGACGTAATTACTTTAGTATATTTTTTAACACAAAAAGGTTAAAAATAACCTGTTTTGAGCAGCTTTGGGGTTCCTGATCTGCTTATGAAAATGGGGCTACCTAAATACAGCTTCATTTTTTGCTCGATCGTTTTCCGGACGACTTCTGAGAAATATATCCGTATTGAAGTTTCAATGTTTTTATCTATTCATCTCTTATCTGAATGTAGAAGAATGTCTGTCGAATACCTGTTTACCGTAGCGAATGTATTCTGCGCACTTTTGACGACCTGTAATAACATTCGCGGAGGACGCTTCGGAGCTAGTGTTCTTCATGTTTAAGGCAGCATTAGTGTATTGCAGAAATGTCAGCTGTTTACCAGAAGGTAAGGAAAGCTCTGCCGGCTTTCTTGATATAAAGGCGTTCTAAATTTTAACCCATTAGTGTCCACTTAGTGTTTTGCAATTACTAGAAAGCAGAGAAGTGGTTATCTCCAGATATCTGCTGCCTAGGAATCCTTGGCATCCTTGAATTATTTCAGCGTCCTTTTCTGCCACATGGACAACGGGAAATATAGCCCGTTTAAGAGGAGGAGACACGGAGGACCAGGCTGTCAGGAGAAGGAGAAATGCAGCCTAGCTCAAATGGATGGAGTACACAGGAATACTCTGCGACCGTAAATGCTCGAGGACACTCAGAGGTGAGCTTTATAGAAAATGTGTAAGTAGAAGCTGAGATCTGAATAAATTTTGTTCGACCCAGTTGTACAACTACAAGTTTTCGGCTTAACTTCAATAGAATGGCCATCACATCCAGGCTTTTCTCCGATAAATTGCCACTCTTCCCCAATAAATCACGTATGCGGCACCCCCCCCCCCCCCGATGCGCTGGCAGCCCTCATCATGCTCTGGTCTCACCAGAAGCGTTCGGCATGCGTAACTCTCTGAACGGCGAGAATGCTCCCCGCCTCATTCACCTAGCCATGTCTCTCGTGCCCATTGAACTACTCACCACCGCTCGCCGAGTGCGAGGTGGGTTGTTGCCTTCCGGTGTTTGAATGATTCTATGGAGCCAGGCGCCACTGCCATAAATCAGAAGCTCGTTGCGCGACGGCTCTCATCTCCATCGCACTAACCGCCTTGTTATCGGCATCACAATACGCAAAGTAGTTCCGTTTGCGAGAAGACAGCGCCACGAATTAGGAGCTTATAGTGATAAAGCATGAACAACGCCGTGATAAGCGTGAACAGTTCTGCTAGGATTTTGCAGGTGAATTCATTAAGAAATCAACAGAAGGCCAACTTCTGGACCCTGGGTTTCTCTAGCTGTTTCCTTCCACTACATCATTAGGAATTGTTAGCCCTGTGCAGCACTTGGAAGACCCGCAATATTCTAGAACTGCGAACATTTCCAACAAATGCAAGGGCCGAGTACGTTCAGGAGAGCTGTGGTTGCCAGTGAGACTCGACGAATTCAGCCTTCCATTAGTGGCGTATCATCGTCATCATTGATGCATCCATTATTTGGAATTGCAGGGCCCACGTCCCCACAATTTTTCCATTTCGTTCGAGGACATACAGTCCATTAGCGTCTCAGTCCGGGCGCTAACCTGCTTGGATGTGTCTGGCGCAGGTTAGCTATTTGCTGTTCATTGTTCATACACGCACCCGTGCCGGGTCCAAAACAAACAACTGGAAGAGCGCGAAAATACTCACCAATTGGAAGCTTCCAACTCCTTTCTCAGCAAAAAATTTCTGCTATACTAACCATACTATAAAAAGCACTACATTCTGAAGGAAGTATTAAATCACCTATTGCCCCGTTGATCACCAAGTAGCTCAAGCGGGCGCCAGCATCGTCTCCATTCGTCCCTGCCGCATGCCAAAGTGCTCTAATGGATCCTCCTAATGGAGTTCGAGGGACCCGAAGAGCGTCACATTGTTCGTTCAGGGCTCTCAGATAGAAGTACGAAAACGCGTTGGTGTGTGTTATGGTTTCTTTATCATTCCTTGGGATCCAATTGGTGACGCCTCTCCTCCTTCAGTGTGCGAAACACTTCACGTAGCCGGCTCACCTAATTTTCGACGACTTGGCCCATATGACAGCGTCTCTGATCTTTGAACGTCGACGAAGCTCGGAACTCCAGAGGCCTTCTCCCACTTGCGTGAGTCGTGTCACTCCGAACACCGTCCTTTCGATTCCACGCTACGCGATGCTAATCACGCGTTCATCCTGCTTTCCTATGGTCCAGGTTTCTGAGGCGTATGCTAGCGCAGGAAGAACAACGGAGAGGATTAGGTGGTGATGAAGCCGGACGTTCTTCGTCTTCTCCACGGATTCTTAGACGCTCTTGAAAGTTCACAAGCTGCTCGTTTCCTACTGCCCAGCTCCACGCTAGCTCCTTGACCCGCGCCGACTTCGCGACAAAGTTACACTTAGATGGGACATTCGGAGATATTCGTTCCGTTAAGCCAAAGTTTTTCGTTTTTCTTTAACATCGTCTTCGTAAAGCTCAGTTGAAGTCCAGCGTTCAACATACTTGATCGAAGGGCAACATTCGCTCCGCCTGGCTAATGCTCGGTGTTATGAGCGGTATTACGTAAGCAAAGATGGTGCCGTTAACAGTCGTTGATTTCCACCCCATAATTTCCCATTCTATAATGGGTCGCGCATAAGGTGTTCGAGGTGGCACTGAAGAGCTTCGGATATATGGAGTCCTCTTGCCGAACCCCTCCCTTCACGTCGATGACGACGTCGTTGTAGAATGGTGAGATCTTAGTCGTGAATTCACTGTACAGCTCTCGAAGGACTCTGATGTACTGAATAGGAACACCCTGAGTGAGCAGGGCGTCGATGACCACTTCAGTTCAGAGTTTCAACATAGTCGAGCGCTTTTTTCAGGTCGATGAATGTAAGGCACAGCGGCAGCTTGTATTTTGCGACACTTCGATGAGCTTCGCAATGGTGTGTATGTGGTCGAATCGTGCTGAATCCTCTCCGAAATCCTGCTTGTTCGCATGGCTGTCCTTCGTCCAGCGTTCTGCTGATCCTATTCAGGATGACTCGAGTGAACAGCTTGTAGACTACGGACAGCAGGCAGATCGGGCGATAGTTGCCAATGTTGTGCGGTGCACGTCTCCGTTCTTGTACAGCAAGACGGTCTTGCTGATCCTCCACTGGGATGGAACCTTGCACCCGACAGGTAGCCGTGAAGAGCTGTGCCAGAGTGTTGGTGAACACTAACAGGAGGTCCCTCAGGTGCTCAGGTCTGATGCTGTCTTGACAGGTGCTGCTCAATTCTTTACCGACCAGATGGAGTGTCGGATTGTTGCTTCGCGAGCTCGGACCTTTCTAGTCTTTGCTTGAAGCTCGTGCTGCGCCTTTCGTTGACTGACTTGCATGTAACGGTTCAGTTTCGCCTAGGTGAACTGAATACTTCCTTCAAATTGAGGGTTGAAAATCACGACTTACTTTTGTTAGTTTTTTGCAATAAGGGCCGTGAGCTCTGTAATCAAGAATCTCTCAGGTGGCTGATTAATGCAGAATCGTCGTCTCTTCAATGCATGCTTTAAACGGTGCTAAACTTAGCGTTCCTTCAAAGTGCAATTTGCTTTCTTACGACAGTCGTCCTTTTTGCAAACACATGACCCACATCCGTCATAATGACCGAACGTGGGTGTGGCGCGACGAGCGTAGTACCGTGTACTTTAGCGGTACCGCTCGCGGCAGCTGAGAAACGGTTGAACTTACAGGCTAACGACATTGTCGCGAAGTTTACCTACTCAACAAAGTCAATAGAACATGAAGAGCAGCGGGGATTAGAGCTCAAGTGCCATCACTTCAACAAACAGAAGAGCTGAAAGTATTAGTTCAGCTCTACCGTTAACGGTTTTCTCAGCTTCATTTGCGACTCTTATTTTCGTTCAGCGAAACTGGAGGAAGGAATGAGGTAAGCGGTGGCCAGAACCTTCTCCGAAATCACTTTCTGGTGGCACGTGCATTGGGAGAACGCTGCACATTTCAAAAGAAGGAAAAGAATGGTAGAAAAGAGGCACAATTGAATGTCAACTGGTAAGACAGTGGATGAAATCGTCTTGAGGAACCTACCCTTCTTCCGTGAGTCCGTCGAGGCATTAGGCGATGGTGGTGATGCAACCGTCGTGGTGCCCCGTCGAGGAGAACAATGACGGCAAGCAGAAAGCTGGCCACTAGTATTTGTCGCATCTGATCTAAACAGCAAAGTGATCTCCTCAACTTGACTTGGAAGACAAGAGCGGGGCACGAAGATAAGGCGAAAGAATTTAAACCGAGGATTGTACAGGAAAAAGGCTTATCGAAGATGGCGACGAAATAACTTCGAACGAATTTCGATTTCAAGTTGGTAGAAAAGTCTATTTTCTCCCACCTCTTTGTTATTCTTGCACAAACTCTAGATTTCAGAACTTTTTAACAACCTATGTAGTACAGGAACGCACAAGATTAGGCCACACACTGGCTAGATCAGTGCTCCTATTCAGCCAAAACTCTTGGGGATGTGAACAAGAAGCACAACCATTACTATCACAGCCTTCTGGTATAAGACCGATTTCTCAACAAGGGTAGTCAGAGCAATGTCATAATGATGATAAAAATGATTTCCTACCCTTTCATTGCTCGTTTGGATTGCAGATTCCCCGATGAGGGCTTAGACATGACCACGAAGAGTAGAATTTCACGCAGTCCGAGCCTTCTCTCAAAAGCAGTAGACGCTGGCAATGGCCTTTCCGTCGTTCTTCACGTCTTTCCAGCATCTAGCCAACCAGGGGGCAGCAGCAGACAGGGCTGGCAACCCCTCCAGAAGCATAAGAAACAGCTAGTCTTCTCAGAGCGAAAGTCTGACTTCGGATTTGTTGCCTGCTTCACTCCCTGATAGAGCTAGACAGCAGAAAAGCATGCAAGTATTGTAGTTGTAAACGGTCCAGCTCTCATTTGGATACAGGAACTGGAGGACCCCTACATACACATCTTTCTGATCTCGTGGGTGAGGACGAGGTAAGCATGTTGACCAGGAATGTGTGGAAATTTCTCTGGAAAAAGCCTAAGACGAAAGACGGAACGGAAACACTAAAATTGGCCGGAAACGGGAATACGAAACGCGGAAACGGAAATGACACATGTTCGCCATTTTTTCAAAAGTGCATCTAAAACGGCGTCAGCGGTTCTACTGCACTTTTTCTTGCCCAGGACTTTGCGAACAGAGAATCTTCCACAGTTTAATGCTCATCCTCATCATAACATGACATAATGAAGCAAAAATGCATGATGTTGTTATATAACCTCTTAACTACGGCTAGAGCAATAAACGAAAAGAAAGATCCGAGCAGCCAGTCTGCGGAGTATTCGCAGAGAAGGAGTGATAGAGTCGCTCCTTCGCTGCGACAACGATCTTCATCAGTCGATCGTTAAAGCTTTCCACGCTTACAATCGAGTCACGAAATCGTTCGGAGACGATTATTCCGACACCACTGATGGTCCTGGAACTTCCACATAGAACGGCCTTGAAGCCTCGTCCTATGTCCCTTGACTTGCGGCAGGACCACCTCGTCTCCTGCACCGCGCAGAGATCAACTAGTCTACGCTCGAATGCTTCAACCAACTCGCACGAGCGGCCTGTCAACGTACCCACATTCAGCGTAGCCACGCGGGTCCTGCTTACGTTACGGGACTTTCGAACTAGCTCAGTTGCCCCCCGATGCCGTCCTGGCATCAGGGACCCTCACATACTTTCCACACTCGCCGGGCTCTGCGAGTGCGCGTCGGCTCCCGCGGATGCCGTAGCACTATCTCGATAAACGTGAATAGTCATACAGTATGTGATGTGACATGGGTCTCCGTAGGCCGGCCTGTCACAAGGGCCTGTCGCCTGCAATCGAATGTCCGTGATCAGCTTAGCTCGCAGAGCGAACAGTTTCCAGTGGCACCACGTGGAGGAACGGACATCGTCACCATGTTACATATCGCGGATGTTACGTAATTTTCAGCTTGACCGGTTCCATTTTGATATCGCCGGCCTGTCCCGTATCACTAGTGGGTGCTGACAGACCTCGAGGATATCGCGGATGTTACGTGCGGACAACCAGCGCCTGTTGTAAAGCGTAGTATCGCTGCCCGGAAAGCAGAAGGCGCGGGTTCGAGTCCCGCCCGGCGCAAGAGTTTTGATCGCAGCAAAACATCCTGTAACAAGGTATAGCCTCTCTACAAGCCGCTCCAGGCTTAGGCTAGTGTGGTAAACTTGTCCCTCAAACCAGCGACCCTAGGAACGGTCTCTTATAAAGAAGCGTGGAAGTTATACTACATCTCACTTACGCCTGATTTCTCAAGTTTAGCCTGATAGAGAAGGCAGCGAAATATTTCTGTAAAATTTGTAAAAAAATTTCCAGCCAGCCAAATAGCTGCGCTTTACAGGTTTGACTAAATTTTACCATTTAACGGAGCGATGTAGAATCAAGGAGCAGTTGCTCTCAGTCTTTGCTTGTTGAACTAATGGTTAAGCAGGCGAGAATATAGGGCGCTTAAGTGAGTCCGCATCCCGCGAACTGTGAAATGGAGAAGTGAAAACTTTTTGATAAGGCTACGATGCCTGAATTTTAGGTCCACAGTTTGGCCTCAGAAAACGACGAACGAATCGAAACCATAGAACGTTAGCTGACCCCATCCTTCTGATAACCTCATTCTGGAAAGGCACTGCTTACGAAAGACACAGGTTGGAAACTTTTATTCTCACTACATTATTAAAGGAAGTATAAGTATATGTCTAGAACACAATTATGGCCGCTGGGCAGTAGCACTTCTGGCAATTGTTGCCCAATAAGCCTCTGGGGGCAACATGAATGGAAAGGGAGTGATTTCTCTCAGCACGAACGGACCGCTATCGCTGGGTTTAGCAGAAGCACCTGAAACAGCAGGAACACGTGGCTCATGATGTGATGTAGGGGCACTAAGCCGCTTCAGGTGCTCGATAAACGAATAGACGAAAACGTGTTGATAAGGACTAATCAACACCAAACGGTGATGTCCTGGGGCTTCTGTGGTGAAGCGCCAAATGGCACGTTCTGCTAACATTGCCTGAAACCACTACTTGCTGTTCATGACCACTGAGGATTTACGTGGTTTAACTCAAGGACTAGATTTTCACGATTTCAATCTATGGAAGTCAAAAACAAGAACAATCAAGGGGATGTGCAGTCCAGCCCAAGTCTGCGGTACAACGCTGCGTAAACCTAAAAGCAGTCTAGTGCCGAAGAACGCGACAATGCGAGGAATGGGAACTTCCCATTGTCGATGATCAGAAATCGTCATCAAAATTTGCAGCCAAAATTCGGAGAACGGTGCGAGAATGTGTGTAGCGCCGACACAAACTATAATTCATTGCGTGCCTTTCGTGAGGTGTGTGAACGGATGGGTTTTTACCAGTTCGCCATCAGTTACCCATGGTGAGAAATTTGTGTGCCGACACTCTCGTGGAGTAAAAACATTGCGAATCCCAGAATTGTTAACTTTTCACGCTTGAAGTAAAAAAGGTGGCCATTTCCTTCCACTATAGTTAAGAATTAAATGTTCGACGCTTTAAAAACGATCGGCTACCATTAGTGTTGACTTTTTCTAAAGAATGCTGTCGCATGCATAGCTGAAACCTCCTCCGAACCACAAAGCATTACCTAGCGCTAAAGACTACAGACAGAAAGAGACGTTTAGATGAAACTGCATCAGATCCTCAGATTCTCCACTTAATGCGAAGAAATTCGAGTTGCGTTTGAACTTTCGTTTTGACCGAAAACATTGACGTTGTACGAAAGAGCTACTGCGTAGTGAAACGAGAAGTGCGTGGCACATACGAGAGAAAACTGATCGCTGTGTTACTGATCGCTAAAACAATTGGTCAACATCCCGTGAATTCAGAAGACGAAAACGGTATAGGATGTGTGGAATACGCTTCACGAAAGGAGTAATGCTCGATCGCACAACCATTTGCAGAGTACGTCGAGGTTCGTAGTCGACCTCATCGAATTCCTGTTTAGCATGCGCCACGCGTTCTGCCCTGCGGGGGATAGGACCTTTCAGAGACTCGCGATGATTATCCGAAAGTGCAACTCACCTCGTTAGTCTTACAGATATGTCTGAAGCAAATTCTCGATTAAGAGATTATTGCAAGGTCCGTGGAACCGGGCGGAAAATAACTCCACCTGGGATAAGGCCTCCTGGTCTATTGCGTTGCGCATTTAATTAGTTGTTTCATGACTATTTCCTACTAGTACTGAAGTGCCAAACACAGCTTGGTCGAAATGAAAGCTGCAGTTCTGGCAGCTTAGTCTTTCCTGAACAGAGTCAATCACAAGAGATTGGTAGAACACATGGGCTCACTTCTTGAGAGCGTTGTCGCTGCCGTGTCAAGATTCAAATTCAATCCCCAACCCATGCCGTCCAGTTCTTCAATCGGTACCAGATTTCCAACTATAGATGAACCTGAGTGGATCTGACAACAAGCCGAAATTAAACGCGTGGCGCACTTTTCAGGGTCGTTAGTGGCAATCTTTAGACCTACAATGTATTCCTACGCCGAGCTGAAAGGTGAAACCCCTGCCACTACGCGGGTGCAGCCTTTAAAGTGAGGTTGTTAAAACATACCTCTGGTGTCAAGGTCTTTTCCTTTTAGAAGGGTCCGTTGTGTCTCATCGTAGCTGTTACTTATTTGAGAGAAAATGACAGCGGCACTGGCAACAGGACTGCGAAAAAATGAAGGCCATGGACAGCAGCAGAGGATTAATTGATAACACGTTGCTCGTTCGTTCGGCCGACAAAAAGGACGGGAGTGAAGAGTTAGGATTAGTGGTGGAGCACTGTTAAACAAACAGGAGAGCAAAAACACTTCACGAGTTCCACCGTCGCTGACCGCCACTGCCAATGATTCCGCCCCTCAACCTGACGTCGACAGTTTTTTACGAGAGAGACGGGTGGGCAGACCGTAAGCTGGTCGTGTTCATTGTAGGAGGAACAGAAATGAACGAAGACGGTAAAAAATATCTCGTACGATATGAGAGTCCGCTGCTTCCGCTTCGAGTGAAACTAAATAGCTTCTTGACGACAGCACAGCGTTCCCTTCCCGGTGGTGTGGCTTCCAATACACACTCCAATGAAAACGAACCGCGAGCATAAGTATGTTAGTCCAATTCCAAAGCCACTGGGATATGTTGATATTGTGATATCTTTGAAACGTCGGATTTTCAAAGGACATGTTGTACCAATGGTATAAGAGTTGTTTGCGAAGACAATATTGAACTCTGACAACAGCGGCAAGCCTGGTGAGATTTACTAGGCGAAGTCTGAATTCGACTTGGTTTCAGAACAGAACATTTACATAAGAAAGGTATTTACCAGCCGAATCGTGATGCATTATGACTTTTTCACTAAACAGTATAAATTGGACTGGTTATTATCAATAAGTTTGTTGTATGGGAATTTCGTTAATCTATTGTTTTAATTTTTTAAGCCTTTAGTGTTTGCCTCCAGTGAATCACATGAAAGGCAAAATTCTCTTTTTTTACTGATCCACTATTCCCTAAAAAGGATGCAGTCAATATTAGAAAAGGCCTTTTTGCTTTTGCAAAGTTTCTATCTTGCAGTTGAACGCCTTCGAAAGGCAGTGAATTAGTGTTCGAGGTAGCTCATTAAAAGTTTTAAGAGCACGGATCATGAAGGATTCTTGAAAGATTTTAGAATGCGGTTTTGGAGGCTGAATACGAGGACTACGTCCTAATTGACGGCACTGAATGACGAAAAAGTGAAGACATCGATTTTATCAATGTCGATGTGATCATTTACAATTTTATGCACAAGATTTTGATAATAAATTATTCGTCTGAGTGATAATGATGTAGCATCAATTCAAGTCCACCTTTCATTTCATTGTACGAAACATCGAATAATCTATTTCTTCCAAGCACCTGTTTTCTAATTTTTTCTGAACGCCTTCTATTCGAATAATAATGCTTTGCTTTGCTGGGGAATATAAAAGTGTGCAATACTTTAATAGAGGTCTTATATAGATACAAAAAAACCTAAGCAGTGTAACAAGGTTGCGAGTTTGGAAGGCTCTTAGTTTACAGTTCGATTTAGCATAAACTGCAGCAACTATTTTTTCAACATATTCATCAAACCTTAGCTTGTTAGAAATTGCACAACGCCTGAGTCACGTATAAAGGTTTATTTGAAGTTGGAAATTACCTATGTGGTGGTAGCAATTTTTAAGATGATGTTGTTGAATAAGCGTAATTGCGGTTTTTTCTAAGGGGAAATCCAGCAGCCATTCTGTGGACCATGTCATTGTGGAATCGAACTAAATGGAATTATGGAATATGGAATTCAGAAAAGGCCGACGGCACTGTTATGACAACAAGAAGGTTTAAGTAAATGCATCTGCAACTTTGAGTGTAAGTTGGTGGGGCCGACAAAAAGCGAAAAAGCGCCACATATCAGGTTGGTGGTGAAGTCTGTCCCAAGTCAGAAGAAGTTTTCGAAACCATTGCTTGATTTGCGCACAGTTTCATTCAGCAGAGCAATCACCATTTACTACGGCAGCCTTCTTCCATTGGTGGGAAGATCACGAATTCCGTTCTTTCCGAATGAAGAAGGCTGGTACCGGAGGACAGGGAACAACTCATATTCTAGTTGTGTTCAGGTGAACTGTCTCTCACTCAGATGTTGTCTAAGTGCCCAATAGAGAATGTAGCCAGACGTGCATCCCATATGATCATGATCGAGTGTGACGGAGTATCACCTCCTACCCAAGCTCGAGCAATTTTTGGTGCGACATTTGCGCAGCATGACGCTGAACGAAGAAGATATACATTCCTTCGTTCTTGTCAGTTGCGCTGCAGCTTCAGCTTCAGTACTTCGGGTAACATAGATTTTTGCGGTTGGCCTAGGGGCCAGTTCCAAGAAACCCGTGGCAGTATGCTAAGCTGTTACACCATCGGTGCTGTTTGTTCAAACGAACTCGTACGCAATACTTATGGTGAGCGTAGGAGCCCTACCAAAAGCACAGAACAGACCTTCTCTTCTGGCTGAGGTCATTTTTCGACAGTTTCGAATTAGATTCCCTTTGAGAGAACCGCTGTGCCTGCTGTGCGCTTTAATGCTGAATCTACGGAATCCAGAATCAGATTCGGAAACTCCCGTGACGTCATTGATTTATGCGAAAACGGAGATGGGGAAACTGAGTGATGCTCACTTGCCATAACTGGTCCGAGTCACGGGGATCGTGGAACACTGGAGTTGAGATTACCGTGAAAAGTCCACGAGCGTCTGTTCTTTGAATTTTGAGCTTTTGATTAGATACACTGAACAGACGATAGCAGCTTTGCTATATATTAGAATGTGCTTGAAAACTGTGACCGAAGGTCCCCCCTAGAGGACTGATACAATAGTATGAGCTCTCGACAACTCCGATCTCGACAAAGAAACTCTCAAAATCAGTAAAAAATGTGTTTTAGACACTTGAAGCTACGCGTCCTAGCGACGTCTCTCAACAAAAGCTATCTTGCTACATATCTGCGCATCACTGCCATAGCAAAAGTTGCGCGAAGCTCGTTTACTTTGGTTTCGCCTGTCGCGTGGAACATCCGAAAAACCCTCTGCTCTCCAGCAAGCTGCTTCACAGGCAATATGTCTTTTGAAATAACGTATAAACCGCTATAAAAACCTCGACCACGAAAGGAGCATGTCTGAAAGACAGGCGATGATTAAAGGAAGCACAGAATTTGATAAAAAGGAATGAAAGAGGAATTAGTAGGGAGTCGAACGAGAACTTCACGGTATTGGAAGTTTCGAGGCTCTCTCGTCCGACTGAAATAAGTTCGAAACACCTTGCGCGATACAGATAATAGTACAATGGTAGTGCAGTGAGTCACATTGAATGTATAAGTGGTTATGCAGACGTAGAGAGTCGTCAAGGCACTGACGCTATCTGCAAAACGCTGATGGTCGAACAATCCAGCGTTACTCGTTTTAGTTTTATTGTTAGCCCTTCACTACCATCTTAGATAATTAGCTCTTTCAGCTTTTTAAAAACTTTTCCTCCCTATACCCTGAGAAGTATCTAGTTCAAAAGAGCATCTCGGAGAGCCAAATCGTCGAAATTTAGGTGGGCCAGCCACGTAATGCGCATCGCAGACACCTGCTGGACGAGAGCCGTCACCGACTGGATTCCGTGGAAAGCCAAAAGAACCCCAAGGCGCCCAACAACGCGTTGGTATGACTTCTTCGTGAAAGCCCTGAACGAACGATATGAAGCTCTTCGTGTCCCTCGAGCGAGAAGGATCCATTCGAGCACTTTGGCACGCGACAGATACGAATGGAGACGCTGCTGGCGCACGCTCGAGCAACTCAATGATCAACGGGACGACAGGTGATACAGTGATACACTTTTCAGGTTCTTCGTCAACACGAAGATTCCAGACGGGTGATGATGGAGGCAGGTCTCGAAAAATGACTGACTTGTGTTCGTAAGATAGCTATGCCATGTGCGCCAGTTCTATTTCTGGCTGTTGGCTATGTTGATTTGTGGATCGAAAACAGTCTGTGATTTCTCCAACGCATTAATGCTATTTCCTTGACTTGACTGCTCTTTTACTGCAGTCATTATTCAGCTTCACGGCGGGCAAGACTCTAAAGAAAATAACGTTCAAAAGGCAAACGTGGAAGATTCCGTAACAGTGAGTAGTGTTACTCAGTGTCACAGACTTTCGAGCTGCTTTAGCGCACGGGCGGACTTCCGATGGATGTGCCAAAAAGGTGCAACATGGACGCGGCTCATTTGAATTCAGTCTATTTCCGAGTAATGCTATCTCTTCATCGTCATTCACGTAGATGAACTTGGCGAGGAATTTAACTACGCATTTTATAGAGCTCAATAGCCGACAAACTTCATGAAGATCGTCTTCAATGGACGATTACGTCCTTCGCGCTAATGACGACACCGTCTGTAAGATTGGCCTGAATCTTGAAGTCCCTGCAAAGCAGCCCAGAGGTCGCTCGAAGCAACGCTGGTTAGAAACGTTGCATTTGGACTTAAAGATGGCTGGTGTGCACCCTGATCAAGCATTTGATCGGGGAACGGCCTCAGCAAATAAGAAGAGCGGACTCCGCCACCAAGCGGGACAAACGCTTATGAAAGTGATGATGATGATAATTTTATAGAGCTCATTAGCTCCTATAGCAGTAAAGGATGAAGCATGAAAAACCGGAAATGACAACTGAATCCGTTTGTAGAGTCACTATGCATTCTGTCGTCGCAGATGCAAGTGTTTTGTCTACACAACGATGGACTTGCGATATCCAGCCAATAGACAAGTCACTGTTTTTGCTTCCTAGACAAACATACTACCAATGCACTTACCTGTAGGAGCGAAAGGTATAATTTGAAACAAGAATCTCGATTTGAGGGAAAGGAGACGGGTATTTGCCACCGGCTACCGTCGTGGAAGATCGTGCAACCGACTGCAACCAGAACTGTTCCAAGTAAACTCAACAAAAACATTTTGGCCATCTACAGAGAAAGCGTTTCTGAGGCATAGGATGGAGAGCAAATTCTCTTTAAATAAGTCCCGAAGCTTAAGATAAATCGTTAACGAGATTACATGAATGTCAGTAAATGTAAGAAAGAGCGAGACCCATTGAGAGCGATGCCAAACCGACTGCACACGAAAATGAATCACTGTGCTGGCAATGGAAACAACCGCCGCGAACTCGTTTAGCTCTTTTTATATGTACGGGATGGGTTTCTCGAAAATAACGACATCAAAGTGTAGCATTTCCTTCCAAATAGTCAAGAAATCTGCATGCGGGAATGTGCTTACTTTATGGGAAGTGTCTTCCCATGGTGCTTGCAAGTCTACGGTGTGCTGATATTGCAGTAGGAGGTCAGCAAGTGGTTTAGGATATTAGAGTGGAGTGTTTCGTAAAGAAGGGCGTTATGTCTCTCGAAAAGGTTCAGAACTATAGCAGATGAAAGCGGTTCGAATTCGAAGAGGTTCGAAATCTCGGGGAACCGTCAATTGTTGCAACTCTTGCTAAATTTTACGGACGGAAGAGAAGCGTGCTTGGCCTGAGGTACCAGATCCCGTCCTCCGTGGCTGTCTCATAGAACTTGTGCAACTCGACTTTCCACGTGAGAGATCATGCCCCTGAACTGTAAAGTGACATCGCTCAAAGAGAAACCAGAACTGACAGGGCTGCCCTGGCGATTAAAAAACACGAGCTTGGCATGCCACCGCTTCGCAGATCATTCGATAACTCTAATTTGGCCTGATGGAACTGTTCTCTGCGAAAGGGAGTGTACTAATTCGAAAGCTTCTTCACTGCACTTTTAGGTGCGAATGTTCCAATTCCGTGTTATGAAAACGTTACATTCATTTCAATGGGAAGGGTCTTCGCCTCCGTCCTAGGGTAGAGTTGAAAGTATAGAATGGTATATAGGCTTTTATTATGATATTCATGGTGCTAATCTGGGAGTGTTATAAACCCTTCACAAATGTGATTTCATCGATTTGGGAACTTCCGACAACTGTCAATACTGTGCCAACAAGGTTTTCAAGATGGATCTCAGTATTGGCAATAACAAGAACTAACCATGCCGAGGTTTCAAGAAGAGAGAAGCTGGAGACTTCCGACAATATTCTTCATCAATGCGATCCAGAGAACATTGTCATCCTCCTTACTAACCCTGATACATACTTTGACGGCGAAACCCCACCTTAAGCCACTGTGCGGGAGAACTGTCATAATGGGAGCCACAACTTCTTTCGATGTCATTGCTTGCTACGACTTGCTTCTGGTGTATGAATTCGTGCTCCTAAACGATTGTGTTAGTAACGGCTTGGATGTTCATCTTGTACTTCTTTTTTAAGAAAATTTTCTGAATTCAACGAGTTCCACATTGAATTATGAAGGTGAGGGAAGGTACAGTGTCGCAGTGTCATCACGGGGCGCAACTTCGAACGCTTATTCTAAATATGTGTCTTTTATCTCCAAAAAGCATCGGTAGCATACTTTTACCTGGTATTGATTGCTCTCTGCTAAAGTGGACCACATGCGTGCTAGGATTGATGGTGCCGTGGGTAGAGAAGCGATATGAATTAGGTTCAGGATTTGAGGTTCAACTCCTCGGAGATGATCCTTTTTTGCACTCGGTAGAAAACAGCCGAAACGATCAGTCAAAGCTATAAATATAAAAATCGACAGTAATTGTCGCCAGGAATGAAATCCGATTCTGTGGCACAATTGTACTTTCTAAGGCTAATAAAAATCTTCACCTCAACTTCGTCCTCTGGATTATTTGAGGTGGGGATCACAAATACGAGGTTTTTGAAGTCTCGGTCGATTACTATAGGTTAGGGCAATAGTGGGTTAATAGGGGTAGTGAAGTCAGCATCACAAAATTCATTCAAATTTCATTTAAGGAGTGCTAATTAGAATAAGTACGATGCCTGTTTTCAGAATCATCGCTAATAAGGATGCATTACGTAAGGTACGGAGGAAGTGAAGATACCAGAGTCAGGACCACCGGTTTCATCCAAGACCGACATTGCTGCGTTATTTAAGGCGCCGAACGTGATTCATGTCAAAGAAAAATCAGGCTTGTTCTGTCAACATGCCCAATGTTGGCGAACGTCGGGCATGTAAAGTATTCCTCGTAGCACCGTATTTCACTACAGCACCAAAAACTGACATCATGTGGATGTCAGCGGATTAAATGTCCAGTCTGGAGATGGGCTAGGAGAAATCCACGATTCTGAAGCAGCAACTCTTACTCACCCATACCTGCCGTAATCGGCACAGTTTATGATAACTGATATCGTTTTCATGATAAGCAATTTAAATGTCCACCACGGTTGAAATTTGGGCTAAACGTTTTTGACCTCTGATTTCAATAATATTACAATTATGCTTCTGGATCGAGCCTTCTTCCTGGCAGAATGTTTGTTGCGATTTTCACACGGAGAACTTCGATTGGTCGTTTCGAACATTTTTTATGAAATTTTTAAGGAGGACGTCTCTGGGGACTCGAACCTCGTCACGCCGCTCCCTTATCTATAACGACATCATTGTTCGGCTGCCACTGGTGTTTGCGGTGTACTTGAAAAGAGAGCAAGCAAGGCGAAATGAAAATTGTCAGCAACTCTAGCCCCAATGTGCGCCGTAGATACCCTAGGCATATTTATGATTAGCGTTCGAAGCTGCATCCCACGAAGTGCATCTTATCTCAAAATGCCATATGTACTGGTATCCTTCCCTAGCAGGCTTGCTAACTCGGACTACGATTTTTCGCATTCATTCATCTTCAGAAGACATGTTTCAGTGCACAGCGAGCCAGGCGCACAAAATGGATATGGTCCGCTCGTCAGGCCATAACTCAACAACATAAAAAAATTGCTAGACATTTGCTGAACATAGAGTGGTTATGGCGGAGAGTATTGGTGGTGAATATAAGGCTCCCTTGTGGCTGTCTTGGCAACATGTTCCAGAAGTTAGCCTGTACCTCATGTTTAGCTCAGCTTCCCTGCACACTTAGGAGTTAACTTACAGAATATTGACACCTAATAGCTCCACCGCTCGTTACCATAGTGTTCGCTAAGCACTGACAATTGCAGTGCTAGTACTCCTTGTTTAGTCAACCTATTTCCAAGGCACGTTGTGGTCGCCGACCTATGCCTCTATATTATATCAACATTGTTGTTTGACTCATGACGATCGCAGCAAAATGGAGGGTAGTGCTATGTCGTATAGTTCAAGCAAATATAAACCTAACAAAATGAGATAGACAGGGCTAATTTGGAAAAATATTAATCACATTAGAACCATGCGTGGACGTATTTTTGAGGTCTCTAAGCTGCAATATAATAAAATATGTATGGTTACCGGAGCAATAAGCTGTGCAGCAACTCTGCCTGAAGTGTTTTCAGCGGTCTACTTTAAAAGCGCTCGGGTTTACAGTTTTCTTTCTGAAAAGCAGTTTAGTGTAGTCGCTCTGGTTTAAAACCATTATCGGATCCTAGAATAGCCTACTCTCGTCCAACCAGCAGAAAAGTGATTTAGGTGAAATGAATCACACTATTTCATGAAGAGTAATTGCGATGCTGTTCTCAAAGCCAATTTAGAAGAGTATAAACCCTGAGCAAGAATGCGTTGTTCCACGCAAATACAAAAAACAGAAATGAGGATGACGGGAGTAAGAAGAGCCCGCGAAGCGGAACAGTCCACTGCGCTCAGACACCATAAAGCATGAAGCATTGTTATCGGCTCGTAGTTAAAAAAAGCACAACAGCGTACTTCGCGATTTTGATAGCGATAAGGCGGGATTGCGGTAGTAAAATGGGCTGAATTCGGGTCATGAGATGTGAAAACGCCAGGTGAATTCCTGACTCACTCGTCATGCCACATCAAACACCTTAAGTGCAGAGTAACGGCGAGAGGAACGTCTGCACGTCGACGACACGCAATGGCAACATTTTTGGGAAACGAACTGGCTGCGGCTCCCTAAGGAACACCGTACACACGCTGAACTTGAAGCAGTTGCACACGAAGTTAGAGGGTGGAACCACATTTCTTTGCACCATACGACTTGAGTTTTCTTGAACTCTGTACCTAACTCATGGGAATGTTGCCCAGCCAGCTAGATCAGAAAGCATAGTTTTGGAAGGTCTAATTCACAGCCAGCTAATCAAGAGCATTCAAACGAAGTAGCCGATCTTAACACGCAGGTCTCCGATTCAGACAGAACATACATGATAGATTCTGTTCGTCTTAAATTCCTAAACGGGAAAGGATGCCAAGTTTCAGCGAACTGAAGATAGCACACTGCAGTATCATTCAGTAGCCCAGAGATGGACGTGGTGGTGAAAATCGTAGTTGGCGTATTCCTAAATGAAGTTCGACCAGGACGCCGGAGAGCGCTTTCATCCACTGCTTGAGCGTGGAGAATCTGAGCTGTTACAGGATCACCCCTTGTTGTTCTTCTCAAAGGGCGTTTCCCTGGTGCTAGATGTCCCTTGTTATCTCCCCCCCCCCAAAACCTCCTCAATACTAACAAAGACGTATTGCAACTGCAAACTGCAACTCGAACAAATTGTGTTCACGGTACAAGACCTAGTCGCTGAATTTGGCAAAATTTAGAGATTTCTAAAAATGAATGTGAAGCAAACTACCTTGTCAAGATTCTCTTACATGCTGTATACCTTCCGTAAGGAACTTGAAGGAACTTGAGAGAGCAGGAATGAATTGAAGGACATATCCCAAACAGATTGTTGCTAATGATTTCAAGATATGGTACTGCAAAGGTCTTCTGAGAGTCCGACTACAGTATTATATTATTGTATGCAAAACAATGCATACAATAATACAATACTGTAGTCGGACTCTCAGAAGACCTTTGCAGTACCATATCTTTATTGTATCGAAGACTTCAAAAATTGCTGCTTCAAAATCTGCGAAATGAGCTATACGAGGCGTGTTTGTCACGTCCCTCAAAGTCTTGCACTAAATAGACTTCTTTCGCGATCAAGGAAGTAAAAATCTCTTTGACCAGTTTTTTATTTTCGCTGAGGCCTAGAGCGGTTGTTATATGTAGAAGACAGAAGCTGCTAGAAGAATGTTTGGTTGCGATCAAAACTCTTGCGCTTCTTTAAAGAGTGTTTTCGCCCCCGTTACCTCTATAACTTCCGGTTTTACTCTGCGATATAGTGGTTCACGTGACTTCGTAACCGTGCAAGGCATGCCATACTCCGACTGGAAGAGAATTATTGTCTCAAAGAACATGCGCGACCTGTGCAAAATCGAAGCGCCGCCCCTATCTTGAAATTGATCGCATAAACTGATACATTTCCCTACAGCCAAGGAATTCGACCTCAATTCCTGTTGTTCGGTGTTGACACTACAAGCAGGTAGCTGGTCGACGTTAGTTCTCGGCCCATCACGCTCCCTGCCACGAAACCATATTTATTCACAAACAGCAAAGATTGCTTCAGCGAAGGTTTAAAAAAGACACAAAAGATGATCTATCGGCTACTAAAAGCCCTCAGAGGTCTTCTTAGGCAGAAGAAGACGTACAGAAGGCGCTAATATGAACCACTACCAACCAAAGGGGCGGGCTGCGAATGAGTGGCCCGCCCATAAAACCGGAAGAAAATTGGTATATAACATTTAAAAACATGGGGCATATAGGAAGACAGCTACAAAATAAAGGACAAAGAATAAAGACTTGCACTAGTCATCGATTTGAGATGCGCCACGTATTCTACTTCTACGGGATGAAGACAATTTGAAATCGTACATATTTCTCCTGTATAATGACTTGCGCGGGCCATCCAGTTAACAAACCAGTTCAGCTGCCCAGACGGGATGGGGGTTGGTCGGTCTGTGAGAAATCCATACCATGAACATAGATTTGGCTGCATGCGACGACAATGGATGCCTCCGACTGCGCTGCTACACGCCTTCAAGGCACTATGGGAAATTTGAAGAAAAGATTTGTAATGATTTCAGAACTTGAACTCGATAGAGTTGGAAAATACTTTCAGAAGCACAACGCGGTAAAACGCATACGCCCTATGATAGTTAGGAGCTGTAGTGACTGTAGCATTTGCTGCTGTCTGCCTCACCTTCATAGCTCCATTATCATACGGCTCTGCCGAAGACCGAACTACTGCTGTAGATGGAGGTGAAAGTGGGAGTCACTACATTTTCGAGGAGAAATGCAGGAATTTGTTCTATCAAGAGCGCAGTCACAGATAAAGCTATTTATATTTGAAGGACATGTCAAGGACGCACCAGAATTTCACTCTCATTGCGTGGACAACCTTGCGCACAAAGGCCATAGCAATTATAAGAACTTGAACTCCAGTCTCGATGAGCCTTCGGCTGCTGATACAAACACGCAAATAAGAAAATGTCTAAAATTTAAACGATAGGAGATTGACAAAGTAGTTCTGCTCAATATGCGTCCAGCCAGCAAGACGTGTGCGATGCTCGAAAAAAGTGTTACACCATATTTAGGCGCATCTTGAGTGCCGATTTGACCCTGATGGCATTTCTTTCCTTCCGGAAGCTTCGCCATTTCCAGGAATTTCAGGCGTTTTAGGAATTAGAGCGTTATCGGAACTTTGCTACGGTCATCACTGGTATCTATGGGTCACATTACGATAGGGCGTAGAAGTGACGCCGTAAACGATTACCACGTTAACGATATAGGTCTTCCTGTATTTTTACGATGAGTGGGCTAATCACTGTTGTCCGTGTTGGGCCCATGCAGCTCACTAATGGTCTAAGCGTCGACGACTGCTATCCTTCGCTCAGTTTGATGCTTGGGGAGTGCCCAAGTTCACTTACAAGTTCTTTGTTAGTACAGGGAACTCGAGTCTGCGAAAAGTCGCCTGACATCACTATCTTATTCAGCTGGCCTGCGGAACTTTCTTTGGTTCTTCTACAGCGCGTTCTAAAGTCTGCTCGTTAAAATTCAAGGAGATTAGGCATTGTCTAAGAAAACCGTCTTTTGTAGATAAGCACTAGTTCAGCAAGAAGGTTTCGCATAGCTCAAAGAATGACACGTTCCAATGAAACAACCCAGATCAATTTCAAAGTCTTAGTCATTTTTCGGATCTCTACTTCACCCAGGAATTCCGTTTCGTTCTGACCGTACATAGCTGTTCTCCAGGACGTTTTCTGATTTGGATTCAATGTAGAAGCAAGGCCCACACACAAGCTGGCCATAAAAAGTGCATCGGAACGGCCGGCTCTAATGGTCTGAAAAAGGGCGACAAAAAGCGAGTGGCGGTACTCCTTAAAAGCTCGGTTTATCGCTTTTTCATCACCTCTCGGGAACGCTCGGCGGTGGTCGCCAAAAGGATGGGCAGAATGATATCGAGGAGGTTCCGAAATACGGTTTGCAGTCGAACTGTCACGTGTAATAGCAATCATGCACATAACGCGGCTTCATTTATGCAATAGATGAATATGAGAGCGTAGGTTGAGGTGCAGATCAGTCACCAACATCAGCAGAAGCGTAAAAATCGTCGGTACTCTGCTGCTCCGGCCCCCTTTTTTCAACTTGCTGCAACGTTTCCAAGCATATCTGGTATGCATTTGTACAATACAGCCGCGTCGCGCAGTCAAAAAGACGGTTTGCGACGGATTAATCCGTCGCAAGCCGTCGCATGACATATTTTCTTCAGTTCTATGTCATTTGCGAAATGGTTGGTACCATTCGGTTCGTCTCCTCGAGATCTACACAAGCCTGCATACAGCTTTGCCATGCCTGCCCATTTTTGCCCCGTGCGGCCAAAAAAAAAATGACTGGAGCGGGATTTTTGCGATTGGAGCAGCTTCTTTCCTAGCACATTCTTTCCTTTTTGGAGTATTTCAATCATGGCGTACGTTGCGAGTACTCTGTCATGCCAGGAATGCGCCGAGAGTGCGCTGTGCAGAATGCATGTAGGATCTAACCCATCAATCGAACAGGCGAACTTCACTGCGCTTCTAGTTTTCCTCACTGAAAACGTTAAGCTTTCAAGACAATTTCGAAGGGTTTGAAGAATTTTATAATTTCTAGCTATCCTACTATGGATCTGCTCCATTCTGTCTGGTGAGCCTTTGGAATGCGCGGCAAACTATGTATACAGAATCGAACCTATCAATCGTATGTGCGAAAGTATATCCACTGCTCCTCCATTTTTCCTTACCGGACACGCCACTTCGCCCTACAGACATAATCGGCGCGTAAGAGCAGGAACAGTGCCCTTTTGCTCCGCAAAGGGCCGCTTTTTAGTAACTCAGTTAGAATTTCATATTTTAAAATAAGAAACACATATTTGAGTTTATCACCTCACAGTCCATCTTTTGACCTACAAATCTCAGCAGAGTTGAACAATGCACATAGGCCTGACAGAAATAATCGAATGGGCGCAACAGCTTGTACAGTGAGCTTAGCTTGATAAAAACAGCTTATCTATGTGCGCGAAAGGTATAACAGACCAATCAGCTTCTACATGTCTAACATGCAATAAGTTTTGCAATTCCACCGACTATGCCGGCTGTTCCACAGGTATTACTAAATTGGAAGAAGAGCCGTGTTCGGAGCACAATAACTCTGTCAAGTTAAGTCCGACTACAGCCTATACATTTTGTAGGCAACAAAAAGTCATAATAGTACACCAAGGTGCAGCAGTGTAACTTATGATTGGACAACGTTATATCGGTGCCAGTATGCAGGTTAGGCTTGTGTGACTCGATTTTTTCCGACGCGGAGAGTAAATGAGTAGGCGAGCAGACCGCTCAAGGTACTTTACGAAGAAGTGCGCACAACTCTACGACTGCCTAAACTGCCTTATTTCCAGCTGCCATTTTATAGCGGCGGATTTAGCCGTTCAAGTTTCCTGCGCTCTTACTGGTCCAAATTTGAGAGAGTGAATAGTCTGTAGTGAATAGTCTACTGTGGCTAACAAATTCCTTTTCATTACTGTTTCTCTCAGGAGAAACCTCGTTAAGGGCAAGATCGTTCAACATATGAAAGGCGTTCAGGTGTCCTAAAACACTATTCCCGCTGTTAGCTTCTCAACACTAAATCAGTTTTTAAATTATTATTCCCACTTTTCATGGTGGTATCACCAGCTTCACATAGCGAAGTGAATTCTTCTTCTTCTTCTTCTTCTTCTTCTTCAGCGTTTGTCACTCTTCGTCGCGAGGTCCGCTCTTCTGGTGTCGCGACGCTACCTTTCCCGATCCTGCGCTTGATCATGGTAGACGCCAGTTGCTTTTATGTCCGTGTGTAACGCATCGGGCCAACGCTGCTTCGGACGTCCTCTAGGTAGCTTTCCTGACACTTCCAACTCAAGGCCTATCTTGCGGTCTTCTTTCCCACACAGAACGTGACCATACTATCGCAAGCGGGCTTCGCGCACCTTGTCCGCTATTGTTTAAAAAAGTATACTGTATTTTTTGCAAGCCATAGTGTGCTTTTATGCTTTACACTTAAAAAACAAAAATCAATCAATACGGCTACAAAGTGGAGAAAGTAAGACAAGTATTCGAATGAAAAACAACCAACATATGAGGCTGCTACAGGATGTTTCGTTGCAATCAAAACTATTGCGCCAGGCGGGCCTCGAACCCGCATCTTCTGCTTCCCGGGCAGCGATGTTCGCCTTACACCACCGGCGCCGTTTGACCGCACGTAACATCCGCGATATCCCTGAGGTCTGCCAGCACCCACCCGTGATACGGAATGTGTTAAAACAATCTATCGAGTGTAAAAAGCAAGGTTTCAGACGAGTGCATGACGCAATCTATACCGCTCATATGTTGCAACTTCTATTTTCATTTCATACCGCTCCTTAATCTCTCCAGTACTTTTACTGTGAGCAAAGTTGTCACGTTTCAAAGAGTGTATACATTCTCTGTATAATAAGTTGGTAAAGCACATTGAAGGATTGTCCAAAATAAGGCTACAAGAAAGTCAAGTGGCAGGAACAGCAACAGCCGAGTTTGAGGACTGAGGAAAGTCAACCACAACAACTTCGAAGGCCAGGTCTTTAGGGATCTACGACGGGTGAAATCCAGTGCATCAGAGGACGGAATGAGTTGCACTTATGCAAGCAACTCACGATCAGAAGGATCATGCTCATATACAACTACGGATGCCATTTAAGTGGGGATCCAAGGCAACGTTTGGAGCCAGAGAGCAAGAGAGAGGGAGAAAGAGAGAGAGAGGGAGAAGGAAGCTTGCGTAAGTAAAACGAGCATTCGGGATATGCCTTTTGCTAATAAAACTAAGAGCAGCTTACGGAGAGCGTTAGGGTAAGTGATGCCCAAAAATCGACAGTATGACGCGATTCCTACTCATTCATTGAAATTTGTTTGGAATTTGATAGTGGATGCATCCTATTGTAAGTATGAAAACGCACTGCAACGTCACATGAATCAGCACTGAATACTTGGATTTGTCGGAAGAAATATTTCAAGGAGCTGCAATGTAGACACTATAGAAGGCGAAAGCCCTCGGTGTTCCTAAGGGACCTTTCGGATCGAGTTTTTGAGCACGACTACATATTCGGGCCATTTTTCTGGAAGCGAATGCCGCCGACAAGGCTGGCCGTCCCACGGGAGCGGTTATGGAGTGACGAGAGTGTACGGACATAGACGGGCCACCACATTCCTCTCTTCTGCTGGAGCGACGATTGGCGGCTTCAGCTCAAGTAAAGTGATGTTGCCACTCGCTACAGAGACGGCCAGACGGAGCTAAGCCCTCTACAAGTGTGAAAGAAGCCCACAATGAAGTCGAGCAATAGTTTTCCGAATAGACTCACAAGGAGGTACTTCTGCACACTAACCAATTTTCGACTCGAATTTACGAGGTGTATGAAGTCCTGGATTGCTTTTGGTAGCTTAATGTTGCCTATGCAGCAGCCATGAAAAAATGCTTGGCATTTTATCTATATTCTGGCATGCCCCGGATTGTTTCGAAGGCCTGGCTATGTAGAGTAAACTAAAAGATTTGGCAAATCTCGTCTTTCGTCCACATATCTTCGCCCCATTCAAACCCTCCTAGTAGAAAGAGGTGTGTGGTGATTACCACAGATTCTGCTGCGGACCATCTAAGGACCTAATGGTAATGCTACTTCTCTACGCACCCTCAGTTAAACGCTTCGGTTAGCTACGCTACAGGTGTATTGTAGATGCCCTCCGCCATCACTGATTGAAAAGCTGTGTTGCAGATTCACGACGACAATATGTTTTGTTGGCACTTAGACTGAATACTAGTGAACTCACATTATTTAAAAAAGGGTGCATAACAAGCGTAGGAAGACGAAAGCTCACACCTACTTTTGAAAAGAAACCGAACGGAAGCAGCAACAAGTGAAGTCTTGTTGGAGTTGTTGATGAAATTAGTTTGATGTCGTAATAGGCAGAAAACTAATTCGGTTACTAGCCAGAAAGGGGATCGTTTGCTTTGCTACGACACTTACCTTTCGAACTATCCCTTGAGGTTTAACACAAGCTTGTTCATTACTATTCCACTAAGCACAAATTGAACAAATAGTGCTGGCCAAAATTGTCTCTAATTCCGATATAAAGCAACTCGAGCGTGTCTATATTCAAAACTATGTCAATTCAAACGACCTTAAGTGAAAGTAGTACAGTAAAAATCGCTGTAAAGTTATAAAAGAATAGGGTATGAAAAGATTAATTAGAGAAAACTAAATTGCAAAAAGTTTCCTCATTCATAAGGAAGAATCAAAATAATGTAGAAGTAGTAGCAGTATGGAGGTTCCATTTAGAACCCTCCAAAAATTTCCTTTCCTGCCCTTTCCTTTCCCTTTTATCTTACAACAAACCCATGACTCTCCTAGAATGCGACAACCACACATCTAGTGCATATTATCGCATTTTTTCGAGGCTGTTTAGAGTTTGTGCGACCTTGAGTTGGGGCTCATCTCGTTTTAATTATCGCTTTAACTTTAAACGAGACATTTCTTATTTTAAACGGAGCTCTTTCCATTTTTGAACTGGGTTCTTTTTATTTTAAGACGGCATATCTCCATAAAAATTGGGCAAAAAAAAACCTGCAAACTAAATCAAACGTATCTGAAGCCCGAACAGACATTGTCCAATCGAGTCAAAATCTTTTTGAAGAAGTTTTTCAGTAAAAATTCACCTTCGTGAGATGTTGAAAAGAGTGCAACAAATACGCACAAAAATTCTTGTCATTTAACCTTAAACCATTTTTTGAACTTTACCCTAAGGTGGTGGAAAGAGAAGAATTTGCTATTATGTTATATGTAGATCGAGAGGTTGCCGTGACTCTCCTGTGTATCGCATTTCCAATTGTGTGATAGTGTAGTTGCTGTTTACATTTGCGCAAATTTAGAAGCCGCAAAGCAATCACCACTGAAGAGAATCGCCACTATTATCCTCTGCCTAACCTCTGATCCACACTCACGTTTTATCAAACAAACATTGGAACGTTCTGGACGTGAGCACGGCAGAACCTCTTCATATAAAATTTTATTTATTTATTTATCTTGTATACTACAATGAGCACGCTATATAGCACTCAAATGCATGCAAAAATAGGGGAAGAAAAGAGGGAAAACATTAATAATAAAACGAAAAACTATGAAAACAGTAAGATCGGTTCAGCGCGATAGAACGAGAGCAACAATGAAAAAAGAGAAAACAATAATGGTTTGTTGTTCTAGTGGTTGATAGTAGGTCAGGCTATTACGAAAAAAAACCATATCTGTACCAGTTGACCACTACTTTAGATATTTAGGTCTGGGCTGAAGCTGCGGGAAACGAGTACGCCAACCAACCTCGTGCAAACCAGCAAATACCAATTCATACAAAGCATTTTAGAATAAATTTAAAACATTGTTTTGACCAAGGAGACAGAATGTTTACGCTTATTCAAAAAGCATTTTCTCGAGACTCGTCCGAATAGCTTATAATACAAATTTTCTCGAAGCAAAAGAATGCTTTGTCTTTATTAATTAGTGAAACACTGAGGCACGCATGAAATGCACTTGTCCTCGCGTTTCGAGACTGAAAAGAAATCACGAGATCATTCTGACTAAACTGACCTCACTCGACCTAATCAGAACTGCACTTTACTTACTTTGATACTTTGATGGTCCTTTCGTCGGCTGGAGGTCTTCTCAGCGAGGACCACAACTCTTCCAGACCGCTCGATCTCTGGCTGCTTGCATCCAGTGAGGTAGACTCCGCTCTCTGAAAGATCTTGAGAATGAGTCTGCCCATCGCGTTGGCGGTCGTCCCAGTGGTCTCTTATGGTCTCTCGGGAGCCATTCTGTGACACGAAGACTCCATCTATCGTCCTTTTGTCGAAGCAGGTGTCCGGCCCAGCGATATTTGGACTTCTTAATGTACTGCAGCGGGTCTGCTACTTGCGACTTCTCCCGTAGCTCCGAGCTTCGTGGGCCTTCTTGCCTTTGCTTACGAAGGCTTGTCCTCAGAAGACATCTCTCCAGTGCACGGT
Organism: Heligmosomoides polygyrus polygyrus; assembly: GCA_947396885.1. NCBI lineage: Eukaryota > Metazoa > Nematoda > Chromadorea > Rhabditida > Heligmosomidae > Heligmosomoides > Heligmosomoides polygyrus. The sequence continues at coordinate 72,363,159 of OX377202.1, read as the reverse complement.
GCGTAGTTTGCATCCCTCTGGCGATTGTCTTGTTGTCGGGCCAGGTTTCCGTCGCGTAACACATCGCAGGCAGTAAAGAGGCGTCAAATATCGAGGCCCTGAGGCCGGCATCCTTGACCTGATCGGTGACTTCGCGAATCGAACTGAAGGCTGCCCATGCTGCGCTTCTCCTGCGGGCGATTTCAGGAGCGAGGTCGTTATCCATGTTCTGTCTGAACTACACTGTAGGGAGAAAACAGAAGGAAAACGGCACTCAAGAAAGTGGCACAGAATGAAGGATAAAAGAGCATTGACAAAATCCTTTTAGGATGCGCCACACAATCTGCTTGCGGGTTGTCGTGGAAAATTTGTTTTCCGGATTCTACTATAAAATTTACTTGTTCGTGTGAATTCGCAACTGTAACCCAAGCTTGCCCTATCTCGAGTGAAAGCGGATGATTATCTCCAAGAACGTGAACAGCATGCTCGGGACACAAAGCGCCGTCGCTATTTTGAAATTGAGTTTCTCCGTCCAGCGCACACAAACGACCATCCTGTGAGCTCACCTACTGATCCTGCTGTGAGGATGCATGATAAAGATTTAAGGGCCTTATATCCACGACGATATGACTCTAGTCCATATACATAGTCTCATCTCAGTCTATTAATTCAATGGTGGACTGGGCTACCACCTATAAGATACCTGTGAGTCTCTCCAGAAGCTCCACTTTCCACCTTCAAATTCAGCCTAGCACGAATTACATACATAGATACAAAGTCAATGATTGTTCCTTTCTGTATATGATGTTTGCGGCCTTGGAGTTTACCTTGATTGTAAGCTAATTTTGAAAAACCATATTGACACTCCACGGATCTCCCTCGATAGAGAGCCTTCGGGCTCTCTTGTTAAGAGGGATCTCGGGCCGCTTGTCGCAGGGCCACGTGGCGCGTCCCCGGGTGGTGGATAGGGGAATTAAACGCGAACCAAATGCGACCGTGTACTGCCCAGAGACGCAGGTGGGATGCAGGGGATGGACTCCTTGCTCCTGCTGTGTCGGGTCGACGCGTTCCTTGTGCGTGGGAGCGGCATGTTCGTGCACAATGTGCGTGGATGTGTCCGTGACTGTGCGGATTGTAACTGTGTCGGCTCGGCCAAAAGCTTGCACTCGGTAGACTGGGAGTACATGTAAGGCGATTCGAGGCCGCCTTAAGTCTCGCCCCGTCCCTTCGGGCAGTCTGGCTGGCTGCCCGGAGTACCCCGCCCGCACGACAGAGCCTGACTAGCTACCCGTGTTGTATTCCAGTCAAACACAGCAGCACTAAAGGGCCTCATTCCCCTGACCCCGAAAGAGCCCCCATTTCTGCAGCGATGGGAAGGACGAGTACGGAGAGGCTGCTAAAATCTCAGGGCCTAACCAGGCTGCGCAAACTGAGAAGGACTAGGATGACGATCTGTACTTACAACGCCCGCACGCTTGCATCGGAAGCATCCGTCGAGGACCTGATGATGCAAGCCAGGAAGATCAAGTACGACGTCATCGGACTGACCGAGACGAGAAGACACCACCCCCTGCACGCCGCCTACGACTCCGGAGAAGAACTGTTCCTCGGAACATGCGACAGCAGAGGAGTAGGCGGCGTTGGTGTCCTCGTCAACACGCACTTGGCCATGAACATCGATTCGTACGAGTCTCTGACAAGCCGAATCGGACGTCTGCGACTGAAGCGATGTGGTTCCGTGCCAGCTTTGACTGTATTCGTCGCGTATGCCCCAACATCCGACTACGACGACGAAGAGGTCGAAGCCTTCTACGTGGAGCTGGAGAAGTTCTATAAGGAAGATCACACCTTCTACAAGGTGATCGTCGGCGACTTCAACGCCAAAATCGGTCCGCGAAGGTCGCCGGAAGAACTTCACATCGGAACCCACGGTTTGGAGTGGAACGAGCAAGGTGAAAGGCTGTCTGAGTTTATCATGTCGACCAAGACCATCCATGGAAACTCGCAGTTCCAGAAGCCTCCCTCCCTACGATGGACCTGGGAATCTCCCGGTGGCCAGTTCCACAACGAGATCGACCACATCATCTTCAACCGCAAATATTGCCTGACCGACGTCTCCGTTGTCCCCAAGTTCTACACGGGATCGGACCACCGCCTCCTTCGCGCAAGGTTCCGCTTTTCGCGTCAAGGAGAGAAGGCCGCGAAGTTCAAGAAGAGGAGTCCCAGAACGACCATCAACTTTGACCTCTACACCTCTCTTGCCGGTCTTTGGGAAGATGCCGTCATGGACAACGTCGACGAGGAATACGACCGCTTCGTGCACCATCTCCACGATAGTGCTAAGGGAGCCGAGAGCTTGAAGACCACCAAGAGACGTCTGTCTCCGGAAACTCTCGAGCTGATACGCCAGCGTGGAGCAGCACGAGCGTCAGGCAACTACCAACTGACGTCCGAGCTTGCGAAGCTATGCAGAGCGGCGATAAAGGAAGATCTGAAGGAGAGAAGGGCGAAAGTGTTGGCTGAAGCTGCAGAGGCAGGGTTGAGCATCCGCAATGCCCGCCGGAACTTCGCCAACTTCAAGACCAAGATGACAGCTCTCCGACGTCCCGACGGAACCGTCACCTCTTCCAGAAGGACCATGGAGAGGGTCATCCACGACTTCTACTCCGATCTCTTCGATAGCCACGTCCACCTGCCCCCATGCCATCTTCCGCAGGATGGATACGTCGTCCCCTCTGTTCTCCCTTCCGAGATCCGACACGCCATCTCGTCGGTGAAGAAACGTACAGCACCCGGTCCCGACAGGATCAGACCCGAACACCTGAAGAATCTCCCGCCTACGCTCATCAACACCCTGGCGCGGCTCTTCACACGTTACCTGTCGGAGTGCAAGGTTCCATCTCAGTGGAAGACCAGCAGAACCGTCTTGCTGTACAAGAAGGGAGACGTGCACGACATTGGCAACTATCGCCCGATCTGCCTGCTGTCCGTAGTCTACAAGCTGTTCACTCGAGTTATCCTGAATAGGATTAGCAGAACGCTGGACGAAGGACAGCCATGCGAGCAAGCAGGATTTCGGAGAGGATTCAGTACGATCGACCACATACATACCATTACGAAGCTCATCGAAGTGTCGCGAGAGTACAAGCTGCCGCTGTGCCTTACGTTCATCGACCTGAAGAAGGCATTCGACTCTGTCGAAACTGAAGCGGTCATCGAAGCCCTGCTCACTCAGGGCGTTCCTACTCAGTACATCAGAGTCCTTCGAGAGCTGTACAGTGGATTCACGACCAAGATCTCACCATTCTACAACGACGTCGTCGTCGTCGTGAAGAGAGGGGTTCGGCAAGGGGATACCATATCTCCGAAGCTCTTCAGCGCCACTCTCGAAAACGTCATGCGCGAACTAGAATGGGAAGACATGGGAGTGAAGGTCGACGGCCGGCAACTACATCATCTTCGCTTCGCTGACGACATCGTGCTCATAACGCCGAGCATCAGCCAGGCGGAGCGAATGCTGGCCGACTTCGATCGTGTATGTGGGAACGTTGGACTGCAGCTGAATCTTATGAAGACGATGTTCATGAGGAACGGATGGGTTTCTGATGCTCCATTCTCGCTCAACGGAACGAACATCTCCGAATGCTCCAGCTATGTGTATCTGGGTTGCGAAGTCAACATGGCCAACGACCTAGCACCAGAGCTGAGCAGGAGGAAAAGAGCGGCTTGGGGAGCTTTCAAGAGCGTCGAAGAAGTCGCGAAGAAGACGAAGAACGTCCGACTCCGTGCCCACCTATTCGACTCCACTGTTCTTCCTGCCCTAACATACGCCTCAGAGACCTGGGCTATACGAAAGCAGGATGAACACGCGATCAGCGTCGCGCAGCGTGGAATCGAGAGGACGATGCTCGGAGTGAAACGACTCACGCAAGTGAGAGAAGGCCTCCGGAGTTCCGAGCTTCGCCGACGCTCGAAGATCAGAGACGCTGTCGCGTGGGCCAAGTTGTCGAAAATTAGGTGGGCCGGCCACGTAATGCGCTTCGCAGACACCCGCTGGACGAGAGCCATCACCGACTGGATTCCGCGGGATGTCAAAAGAACACCAGGACGCCCACCAACGCGTTGGTCGGACTTCTTCGTGAAAGCCCTGAACGACCGATATGACGCTCTTCGTGTCCCTCGAGCGAGGAGGATCCATTGGACCACTCTGGCACGCGACAGGGACGAATGGAGACGCTGCTGGCACCCGCTCGAGCAATTCGATGATCAACGGGACGACAGGTGACAGGTGATATTGACACTATTGTAAGATAAGGGTTTTTATCCTTTTTCTATTATAATTTGTGGAAACATAAAATCTAATCGTAGTTTAATCGTTTTATTCGTTAGTCTGTACAAGTCTTATGTCATTTCTTTAATAGAGTATTGTTCACAGATTTGGATGTTTCAAGCCAAAATCGGGAGTGTTCATAAGACTTTCACAAAAATTTTGTTTTATAGATGTGTATTCTGCACGAATAACACTAGAGAGTTGCCAAATTATCAAGAGAGGGTTAGGCTTTCTAACCTGGAAAGCCTCCTCTACAGACGCTTTCTCAATGATTTATCGTTAGTCTTGTGCTTTAAAGTATTGAAAGGGGAATCTCGGCTTGGAGCTAGCAAGTATTGGACAGTTCTGCCAACGCTGGCTCACCGAAATATCTATAGATTCCAGTGTTCTAAAGTAAAGAGAGGGAATCGTGAAAAGTATGGAAAAGTCCTCAGCTTTCTTTTCTATTGAGGTGCCCGCTACAGATATTACCTTCTAGCCTCTTAGAAACACCAATTGTGGGTGTGTTAACGATGAGATTGAAGAATGTCGATTTAGTAGAGGCAGAGTTTGGTTTCCTATTTCACTAAATCTCTCACATTCTGTTGTGTTTGCCAAAGTTCTACATTAACCCATGCTTTTGTTCCACTGTTACACCTTGATTCCCTTTTGTTTTTTACCTTGATGACCACCTTATTCTCACCACTGAGTCTTAGTATTAGGTTGAGTCATAAGTTTTGCAAAATTTCTGTTTGTTCTGGAATTCAAAGTAAACCAGCTGAAGTATTATATTCTGTTTAAATTTTTTTTTGTTCCCTAGCGATCATGTTGAGTTATGATTCATTAATTTTGCTTGCGTTGTTGAAAAGTTTTGCCCTCTAGAACAACGACCACTGAAAGTGAAAAAGTGTGTGATTTCATTTTCAATTAGTTCAAACTCGACAGTAACTTAGCGACGGTGTTCCAGCACATCCAGAAGGCCACCGGCAAGTTCTCTTCTAACCGAATAAATTACTGGAGGTGGTATCAGAAGTTCCTCTCCGCCCAGAAGGGCAACAAAGGCAAAGCAGTCCCGGGAAGACCAACTGCTGCAAACAAAGGGTGCTTGCGCCAACCCATCAACTCGAATTCTTCTTAAATCACGCTTTGACTTGACTCTGATCTCCACGCCTTCCAGTGAACCACCGATCGTCGCCGGCAGGAGATTGGAAGGTCACCAAAATCGCCTTCGTCAGTGACTCATGTGTTGACGGAAACCGAAGTAAATCGCTGTGCCTCCGACTGCCGAGAGCTCCGGCACCGGTTCAAGCGAGGGGGCCTGGATCGAATCCTTACCAGCGATAAGGCGATAGCGCCGAGGATGGTTTGACTCCGCGCAGTCAAACCATCCTCGGCGCTCGCTTCTGCCAACATCTCGATCAGATTCAGCAAAATTTAGTTGAGAAAGAAGTTGATACGAGGCAATATTTCATCAAACAGGGCAACAGCCGACCGCTTACGGCAGTTCAGACGCTGGAAAAAATCTTGGAAATGAGCTGGACCAAAATCAAGCAACCATCATACAGTCCGCACATTGCGCCGTCTGACTGATATCTGCTTCGGTCGATGGATCTCCAAAGTAGGCACTTCGCCGAAGTTGACGAGGTCACGGCGGTGGTACACGACTTCTGCAGGTCGCAACCGACCGAATTCTACAGAGGTGTAATCCACTCATTGCATGAAAAGCGAAAGAAACTCATTGAGAGTAACGGCAATCATTTCGTTTGAGTCAGTCGTTTTTCCATTGTGGTATATTCTTTTTTGTTTGTTCGAAGACAAATTTTGTTGCAAAACTTATGGCTAAACCTAATAGTTTTCCCAGTTTCTTTGTTCTGTGCTCCAGTAATGTCTCCTAGAAATTTCCTCACCCCTTTTTTTGTCGCACGTTCTCCCAATCAGCAGTTGTGTGGACATTGACGAAGTCATTGACATTGACGGGCCTACTAACAATAAGTTGGTATCCGGAGATGTTACCCTCGTGTGACTTGCAGTGTTTATGGATCACTGCTCCTCTTCACCAGTTCCCCACTGTTCCGGTCAGTTCGTTGTTTCGTTATATTATAATTCACTGTCTTTCTTCAGCTGATGCCTCACTGCTCACTCTTTATATCGTGCTGGTGGTGAGATTACCATTTTGAATTGTTGAGGTTTTCATTTCGTTTCTCACTTTGTTTCTCCAAGTATACTGTTTCCTAATATGCAGTTATCTGAACGCACAATTATGGTGCAATAAATAAATAAAATAATTGCATAAACTGATACACTTCCCTACAGCCAAGGAATTCGACCCCAATTCCCATATTTCGGTATTGACGCTATAGGTAGGCAGCTGGTCGACGTTAGCTCTCGACCATCACCCTGTCACGCCGCCTTATTTCTTCACAAACAGCAAAGATAGCTCCAGAAAAGGTTTTTAAAGATCGGTACACATAGATAATACATGACAACCCTTTAGCATTGAATGTATTAGAAAGTTTTCCCTGAGGTCGTTGTGGTGTTCAGTATTCAACACATTACATACATATCGATATTTATTTATTTATTTATTTATTTGCAGCATAATTGTGCGCAACGACAACTGTAAGGACACGGTATACTTAATGAAACAAATGAGAATAAAATGAAAACCTCAACATATCAAAACTTTAAGCTCAGAACAGTATTGAAGAGTAAGGACGCGATATCTGCAGAAGAATTAGTCAATTATGATACAACAAGACAGTTATGAACAGGCCGGAACAATGGGAAATGGTGGGAAACTGACGAAGAGGAGCAGCGGTCCGAAAACACTGCAAGTCGTTCAAGAGTAACGGCTCCGGATACCAACTTAGTAGGTCCGTCGACTTCCTTCATCACTTCCCACATAACTGCTGCTTGGGGAAACGTGGGAAAAAAAGGGTGAAAAAATTTTGGGGAGGCAAATATAGAGAAAAACAAACAACAAACACAAAACGAAGAAAAAAAAGGAAACATTATTAAAACTAAGTGCTGAGAATAAGAAAATCATCAAGGTTACAATTTAGAAAAGAAAACACAACACTGAAAAAAACCAGGGGTTGATGAAGGGCTAACCAGTAAGACAAAAACAACAGAATGTGAGAAATTTCGGAAAAAAATAAAGAGAGTAAAAATAAAATAGAAACCGAACATTGCTTCTAGATAATGCCAACAATGTGCAATGTTGCAAGCAAATCTATTTTCTTCAATCTCATTTTAGAAACACCCACATTTGGAGCTTCTAAGAGGCTAGCAGGCAACATCTGTAACCAACGAGCACTACGAGGGAAAAGGGAGTTGAAGACTTTTTCACGATTCTTACTCTTTATTTTGGGACAATGGAATCTATAGATATTTCGATGACCCATCGTTGGCAAAAATGTTCTATACTTGCTAGCACTAAGCCGAGATTCTCCATTCAAAACTTTAAAGCACAAAACTAAGTTATGGAAAATGTGTCTATAAAGGTGGTTCTTAACGTTAAAAAGCCTGAGCCTTTCTTGATAATTTGGTAGCTCTCCAAAATCATTGGTGAGGGATACACACCTATAAAACAAAATTTTTGTGAAGGTTTTTTGAACGCTCTCAATTTCTGCTTGAAACTTCTTTGTGAAAGGACTCCAAACTTTTGAACAATACTCAACTATTGGAATAATATAAGACTTATATAAACTAATCAGTATGGCTCTGTCATTAGATTTAATGTTTCTATAAATTAGAAAAAGAATGGAAAATGCTTTCCGTACAATAACATCAATATGCGTTGCAAAATTAAGCTTATGGTCAATAAAAATTCCAAGGTCGCAAACCTCATATACAGATTGGAAATCATAGTTGTTGAATTCGTAATTAATATTAGGCTGATTTCCGAAAGCACGTCTCGAATAATGCTTTCCAACACTTTTATCGGAGTCGGAGTTATGCTTATGGGGCGATAGGAAGAAACTAACTCTGGATTGGCATTTTTTGGAATAGCAGTAAGAATAGATTGTTTCCAAATTTCGGGAACTTCACTGTAAAATAAAGAGATGTTAAAAATTATGGATAGAGGTTTAGAAAGAGAAGGTGCACACTTTTTAGAAACTATTTGTGGAATTCCGTCAAACGTTGCGCTGGTAGAGCATTTTAGTCTCTTCATTACATTTAGAACTTCCCTTACCTGCACAAGAAATTCAAAACGGCCCTGAATTTTCAACTCAGCTGCCTTCGCATGTGTGTCAACATTGCTTTGTTCAAATAAAGCATTTTCTGGTCTTGAAGTAAACACGGAGGCAAAAAACTTGCCAGTGCTTCAGCTTTTTGGAAATCGTTCCTGTAGAGAGTACCATCGTCATCCCTCAAAATAGAAAGCACTGCCTGTGATTTTAGTTTAGAGCGCATTAACGAAAATAGGGCCTTTTATTCCGACTTCTCGACGCAATCTTCTCTTTGTAAGCTAAAAACCTTCGTAAATGGTGATCTAACTCCTTACATATTTTGTTGCACTGCGGATGGAAGAGTGGGTATGGTAACAAGTTATAAAGCCGTTCTTTTTGTGCTATAAGATTTAAGATATGTTTGGGGAACTTCTAAACTGGAGCTTTCAACGAATCAAATGGTACATCCTCCCATATATAAAAGAGGAAGGGTTTTTTGTCCGATGTTAGCCACCCGCAATTCGTACACTGGCTAGCTAGGCGGTTTAATCACCCAAGTTTGCGGTGCGGTTGCCAGTTGTCCAAACGAAGACGCTGGACAGTTGTCCACCAATGTTGTTTACCATCGACTGCCATCGACTGCCTGACGTAGGGTGATTTCGAAGGAGGCTGCCTGACGTAGGGTGATTTCGAAAGAGGTCTCCTCCCAATACGTGTCTAGTGATCATACCTCAGTGTTCCTTCCCAGCTCTCCTGTGTGGTGCAACCTTCCACTATTTTTACCGCCATACTTTTACCACTACCCCACTACCAGGGTTGCTGCTACTACAAAAATTGAATCCTCCTCCACTGTTCAGTATGGCAACGGGTTGCTCCGTTCTGCATCTTTTTTGCTATTTTGCCTAACATAAGTCTTTTTTTGTTTCAATTTACCTCTATGTTTGCCGCCATACTTTTACCACTACCCCACTACCAGGGAAGCTACGACTCGATAATAAATTGAATCCTTTTCCACTGTGCAGTATGACAACCGCCTGCTCTTTTTTGCACATTTTTACTATTGTTTTGCATCGCAGATAGCATTTCTTCCGTTCAATTTTCCTCTATGTCTACAGCCCTACCTTGACCATTACCCCACTCTGTTGACGAATCTGTCCTCAAATACCGAATCTCTCTCCATTGTGCACAATGACGGCCGGTTACTCTTTTCTGCACTTTTTCGATATCAACGCTAGGGATGCTTCCTTACTCAGCGTCGGTTGCCAGTCGGGTGCGGGCGAAGCCTGGGTTGTGGGGACCCTGGCGGGCTCGAGGTTGGGTTGGGTTTCTGATCCCACATGGCTCACCACACACGACGCCGGCGAAGCCGGCTAGTCGAGGTTGGGTTGGGTTTCTGATCCCACATGGTTCACCACACACGACGCCGGCGAAGCCGGCTAGCCTAGCCTAGCGGCTAGCCCGGCGAAGCCCGCAACCGACGCTGGTGAGTGGATAAGCCACGATAGACCACGCGACAAAACCGCTTATACAGGTCATCGATGTTTTGATATCCCTCAAAAACTGCCCTCCAATCTATGCTCATAAAGTAATTGTCCAAACCAAAGTAATCTGCTCTGCTAAAATTTAGGAGGGGTAACACACGATGGTCAACTGATGGAAATGGGGCATCAAACGCTACAATGTTGTGATCAGAGGAAGCGAAAGGGGGAAGGACTGCCACATTCATCACAGTTTGCGATGAAGTCAGAACTATATCCAGAATTGAATCACCACGAGTCGGTTTTCTTACTTGTTGCGACAGCTTAAAGCATTTAAACAACTCAACAAATTTCGCATTATGCTGACTAGTAGGTCTACTGTGTTGAATCCAATCTATATCAAGGTTGAAGTCTCCTAGCATTAACAAGTGGTCATTCGAGAGACAAAGCTGAAGCATTGCATCTATGAGGGAATCATCTTCATTTGCGTTTGTATTGGGCGGGCGGTACACTAGAATTATTCTAAACGCAGCCAGATGTGTTGTATCGAAAGCGTCGAGGCAAAGTATATCTGACTTGAGACAAGGAGGAGTAGTAACAGCAATCAGGGTAATCGTGTTTTTGACCAGACAGCAAATGCCTCTTTTGGTCTCTGTTTCGCTGAGGGGGTAAGATCACCAGCCGGCTCCGGCAGCCACTCGATGACAATGCTTCTTTCGCCCTTCTCAGTCTCGATGCACTCCGACATTTCCTGCAGTAATTTTGAAATCAGAGCGAGAAGCATTTGTTCAATAATAGTGTCTTTGTTTCGCTCAAGGACAGCGCTAATAAGCTCGTTTGCGGACAATTTAGAAAAGTCCTGGAGGGCGGGAGAACTGGCATTTGTAGCGGTTAGCTCTTCGCCTTTATTGCCGCACTTGTTAGAAAGTTCGGAAGGCTTTTTGTTGACCCTTGCTCGCTGTGACATATTGACCTCTTCAATCAACAAAAACGAATCAATGCACGCAAAACAAACTCCAAGGAACAAATATCAAAGAAAAAAAACGTGTTAGAAACGATAAAAAGTAAAGTTTGAAAGAAATAAAATTGAAGTTTTAGAAACAAATAAACAACTAAGTAAAACAAAAAATAACCAGAGCAAAAAAAAAAACAGAATAGCAAAAGGAAACTTAGCTGAATTTCGCTACTACAGTGCCGCGCTCATGGTCAAGGCGTGTTGAGGAATATACAATACGATATTCATCACATATTTTTTGATGAAGATCGTTTAATCAATGACGTGTGTTTCTCATTTTGGTTGAATGAAAGCAAGCTAAGAAAAGAAGTAAATAAGGATATATATTAGGATGTCCGGAAAGTTCTCAGCGTTTGTGCTTCTTCTTTCATTCGTCTATTAAGTAAAAATTCAACTTGCATTGCGCATTAATGCTACTTCCTGTACAGAATTTTCGCTCTGTCTGACGTGATCCATTACAATTTTTCGGCATCAGGTCAAATGATCACAGCAGAGTCCTACTGTAAGGAAATCGACGAAAATGCACCGAAAATTGCGTCAACTTCTGCGAGAAGTGGTCAGCAGAAGAGGCCCGATTCTTTTGCGCGATAACGGCCGCCCGCACGTTTCACAAATCACTATTCGAGAATTGAACGAATTAAGGGTTGAAATTCTGCCTCACCCGCCATATTCTCCAAATATCTCTCCAAACTAATATCTTTCCAACCACTTTAGAACATTCTCGCTGGTAAAACCTTCACCAATCAGGACCAGGCTAAAACAACTTTCATGGATTTTGTCGAATCTCGACCGTCTAATTTTTCGCTGATGGAATAAGTCAACAAGTGTCCCACAGGCAAAAGTGTGCTAATTAGAACGGTGCTTATCCCAACCAGGGGCGCACACAAAGTTCTGGGCGTTAATTTTTTTAAACGAATTTATTTAACGGAAAGTTTTCGTTAAATTTCCGGTAAATCGTTAAATTTCGTTAAAACATAAATTGGCTGCAAACTGTTATTTCAAATGAGAAAAATCAGGAAAAGCGGTTTATGTTCCTAGCTCGACAGATCAGAAATAAAATTCAACGAACGCAATGCAACATATGTACTACAATGTAACACATCAATTTACTATCAACATAGGGTGGACAGCAAAATAAACCAGCTTTCAACAGCAAATTGTCTTCAGAGTGTGCAAGAAGAAGAGGTCCGCCAGGTACGGAACTATCGATCACGAGAACGGTACTTCTTGGGCTGGTGCCCGCATAGCAGCTGCAAGACACCTTAAAATCTACACGAGACTAGACGGATCCTGGAGTTCCTTCGCGTTCCTAGTTCTGTGCGAAACCGTTTTGAGTCAGTATTCATCGAGCATGTACAGTCTCGATGCGGGCAGCAGCCCACTAAGTATCGAAGCAACGGCGGAAATAGGCTCGGGGGGGGGGGGGGGAGTGTCACCACATGCACTTAATAGATATTTGTTTTGGCAGGAAGGCACATGTATATCCAGTTGCGTACGAAATGGCCTAGATTTATTTATTTATTTATTTATTTATTTAGATCAGTTCATTATTGGGGTAGAACGCTATTGTGTAGGGCTGCCCTACAAGGCAACCTTCTTCAAGCCTATGTGCACCAAAAAAAATAATAAAAGTACACCTAAAAGCCCATAGTGGAATGTTAACGATCAGAAAAGGAAGGTTTCCAATTTTCTAGCGGCTAGAAGCACTCTCTCCGTCCCGACTGTTCCGGGTGGCGAGCAGAAATATTTTGGGATAGGCAGATCCTTCGAGGGGGCCGGACAGTATCTTAGGCATATGTTATGTGTACTTCGTTGCCGTCAGCGACGCGGCGACCAGTCACCGGCAAACTGTTGCCGACAGCGCTCTAGACCCTGCCTGCCGGATTAGAGTGCACGCGAAAGCGTCGCCGACGCCAACCCTCCACAGACTTGCGACACTGTGGCAACCCGTTGTCGAGCTGTCGGCGACGGGGTGTGCAAAACGCACTGCATAGCACCCGCCCAGGATCGTTGCTGACAGGGCGACGAAGTACAGCATATGCCCTATGAATAGTAGAATTGCTGACGAGCTTGGCGGTTCGGAGAGGAACTTTTATAGCTCCTAAATGCATTACTTTTGAAGCCTCAAATGAAAAATAGCATGGATATAATTATAAAAAAGAAATCGTGAGGATGAGGCCTATGATACTAGTAAAGACCAAGAGGAAAAGTGACAAACTTATTGAGTAAACGATCCGTTAAAAAATTCGTTAAAATTCTGAAAATTTCCGTTAAGTCGTTAAGTCAGATTTTAAAGGAAAATGCCGTTAATTCATTAAATCCGTCAAATCGTTAACCGTTAAATGTGCACCCCTGATCCCAACTAAATCCGATAAGGTTTGGCAAATTTATGGTAGTTCAAAGTGAAGCACTCAAAGCGCCGAAGACATTCCGGACAACCTAGTACGATAAGTGTTATGAAAGGAGAAGATACAAAAGCTGTTTTATCAGATCCCAAAGGTCCTTAAATGTCTTGTTAGGCAGATGAAGAGGTAGAGGAGGCGCTAATATGAACCCCTTCCAAGGAAAGGGGACGGGCTGTGGTCCATAAAAAGGCTGGCCCGTCCATAAAAAGCGAATATTGATATCGAGCATTTTAAAAATGGGGCATGTAGGAGGGCAGCTGCTAAATAAGCATAAAGGTGTACGTTAATGATTCCTGTTTTGGGATGCACTACGTATTCTACTTCTACGGGATGTCGTGGAGGCAAACTGATATCGTATGTATTTGGCCTATGTATGTATATAATGACCTGCGCTGGCCATCCGATTAACAAATCAGTGTTCTATCCTTCCCAGTCAAGTTTGGTACCAATTCAGAATTGGCTGGCGTGGGCGAGAAATCCGTGCCAGGAATATGGATTCTGGTGCATCCGACAGCCGGCGCCTCTTGCAGTTCTAGTCTGAAGGAACCTCTTTTAAGGGTTGTTTATATGTCCGAGTGCGGTGAGATTTAAAAGACCAAGCAGGAATATGTCGGCCATGGTCAACACATGAGATGACCACTACTTCGCAGCAGAAGTTTGGGTATAACTGTTTTTAGGCTGTCCTGGAGTAACCGGTGTGCTCACAGTAACCAATCTTCTGCTAGTCTACTGCATGAGAGGTGAAGAGCTCGTTTTGCAAATCTGGTGCAAATCATGCCGTGAAAGCAGGTTTTTATCCACCAGCTTCTCTCGATCTATGAAATACGAGTTGTCGTGTGCGGAATCCATGTGCTCCATCATGAAAATTCATTTCATCACATTATTGCCAACGGACGTTTACTAAAGCGACAAACAGAACTTATTTATATATAAATCTCTTCGCTTTGCATCAGGCTGCCGCACCTAACCTGTGGTTATGCATGTCCGTGAGCGAACACCTTTTGAACTGCCAAAGGATAAAGGAGGCCTTACGTGAAGTGTTAGAATAAAGTACCAACAAACTCAACCAAAAAAAATCGATCCACAAAGGTCGAGCTTTTTCTTATATTCTGTTGTTCTTTGTTGTTTTCGTTGTTTTATGGGTCCAGCGGCTCCAACGTACTGAGGAAACCTGAGGAAATATGAGCGAGTGTTATACAAGAGCAGCTTTGAGTTCTCATCCACTTTATTTTCTGCATGACGACATGTTGCGTTGAACTCTGCCTCGTACAGAAATGAGCAGCAGCTGCGTGACTATCAGTATCTCCCAAGATTTCCTTAACCTTGTTTCTCATCAACATAATTCGTCGTTGGAACGTAGATATAACGGTTTACTATAGAGTGGCTCAGTACTGGGGAGCATTCAAGGCCTCAACTTCTGGAATGATCCAGTGCTGGCAAACTTATGGATAATTAATGTTCAAGTTTAAAAGTGGAGTCGCGCATTTCTCAGTTTCTAATCTCGAGGAGCCACACTTGATGCTTTTCCAACAATATAAGGGCAAAAACTTTAATAACCTTATCAGTGGTATACAAAATAGAATTTTTAATGATTTTTTGCAACAGAAGCGATGTAGCAAGGCGCTGGATTGGCTTTGCTTGATCCTATCTTTCCCATTAGTTACCGTTTTTACGAAGCGGTATTATATCAGCCTTGCACCAGCCTACTTTTTTGTAAAAGTTAGCGATTTAGCCTCCTCAGAGTGCTTACTACCATGTGCCGTCAAGTCTAATATCCATCATTTGTCCTCTCTTTTCTGGGCATAAACATTCGCCAAACACAATCAGTATGTATGGACCAGCAAAGTGGGACATGAATATGTAGAGCTCAGCAACGTTTTTTGTTTTTTATTTTTCAACGTCAACGAAGCCTTCCTTTACACGTCGAAAATTGTTGTACATATTTAAAGCCATTTCTTGCCAAAGTCTGCCATGAGCTTAAGAAATGTTAGAAGCCCAGAATTAAGGCATGACACTGGCTGTTGTTCTTCAAGGCAACAATAGCGCAGAGCTTTAATACAATCGACTGAAACAGTGCGAACGTTTGCCTTCAGGAGAACAGCCACATATCTTGCATCGATGATAGGCCTGAGTTAAGAAGCCGAAAGCAACTGACAGCAGCCAATTTGAGGCACATCAATTTATACGGTTTCGCCGTTTGTGAGCTGTTAATGGGTTCTGAACTGGTTGCAGCGCCATTTGTCACTGAGAGCGGTGCGCCAGGTTCCATTCATCGAATTAGCCCAAACCTATCGATGTATGAGAGGGTAACCTGTCGAATTCGCTGGGAATAGCGGTTTAGAAGCGATTGCTTCAAGCAGCACTCGTGCTGCCGTCATCAGAAAATAAATAGTTCCTCCATGTTCCGGTTTCAGCTCTTCTTACTCTTACGTACTTTAGTGCGAGGAGCAACGGATGGCTTTTCCTTTCAACAAAATTCACTATTCAGTTCACCGGCGTCGAAAAGAAGGTTGTGTGAAGCTTGTTTACTCCGTAGGAGCTAACCCTACGAGTGAGGGTCGATGGAATTCATTCCTTCATAAAACCTCAAAACGAATAAATCGAATATTCACGTGTCAGATTATTGGAGGAGAAATAGTGAGAAAAAATCTAGTGAGATAAAAAATTTCTTCGGAGGTGAAATCATTACACGTCAAAGCGTGAGTGGTCCATAAATTCAAAGCACTTTCCAAGTTCTGAAAACATACCTTAAGGAGGACCAGAATGTCAAATTTATTTAGCTACCAAAACTTTGTTCCTTCCAGGCGACTGCGACCATCATTCGACTCGATCTTTATTGTGAAAGCCCAATCGTTATTCTTCTGAGTGAGAAGATCATAATTCTGTAGTTTATTGCAAAAATATTGAGAGTGTATCACTTTTTAGTAAGTGTGGTGCACATTCCCCAAGGTTTATGAAAATTGTTAAGAACGGCACAGCTTTAACTATGCCTACATACTAGACATACCTTACGCCGATTCGGATGATTCAGATCCGTCATTTTTTCAAACCGTGGTTAAATGCATTATGCTAAAAGCCCAGATCTTACAACTTGATAGGTCGGTTCAGAAAAGGTTGATTTTCACCATCGAATAATTCAGATATCTGGTTTTGATCAGAAATCTGATGTCCTATCCCATCCGGATATCGGAGGTGAGATCCTACCA
Organism: Heligmosomoides polygyrus polygyrus; assembly: GCA_947396885.1. Lineage (NCBI taxonomy): Eukaryota > Metazoa > Nematoda > Chromadorea > Rhabditida > Heligmosomidae > Heligmosomoides > Heligmosomoides polygyrus. The sequence continues at coordinate 72,346,595 of OX377202.1, read as the reverse complement.
TATATAATATCCGAGGATAACTAAGTTATTTGGATCGTCCGAAAATCCCTTTCCTTGAAGCTCCTCTTTTCTCAACCGCTCCAAAATGCACGGCTTTCCAAAGATGCCATTACTCACATAATCCGTTCAACGAGGTTTGAAAAAAAGACTGATTCGAATTACCCGAATCGACGTCGGATCTAACGTTTGATGCCTACTATAAAGGAAACAAAAAGCAGTTGCTTTCTAAGGAATGAATAAGTCCAATGCATTTCATTACTGAACACATTCAGTTCTTATGAAATCGTTCAAAGAGGACACGGCCAACTAGGACTGCACCGTCGTTTCCTTCGAATGAGCTACCCGTGCCCGAGTATAATTCCATTCGACCACTTATACTGCGATATTGTACCGCTTCACAGCAGAATCTATGGAGTGGTAGCAATATTTATAGTGTCGAAGGACTGGAGGTGGTTGGCTGTGTTCGACTGCGCTTCTACTAGCCCCCATATGGTACCGATTTTACGATGCTAGACTTCCTCGAGAACCGGTAGAAGACGTGTCTATGACAGCAATTTAGCGTTTACGAGCAACGCGCGGACTCCTCTAGGAGCTGCATGCTTGGGACCGCTCGCATAGGGTTCGATCCAGGGTCAAGCGTGGGGTTCGATTTTTGCTGGAAATTTACGACCCCCCCCCTCTGAAGCGGAATTTGTACGACCCCCTCCCTCTCTCTTCCACTGTTCTATTTCTTGTATTTCTTGATTTTTTCAAGGTCTCTTGTGCAGTTTGAACTCTTTAATAGATTCTTCTTTTCAGGTGCGGCTTCGGCACTGAAGAGGACAATGAAACGAGTTCCTTGATCAATAATGTTTTCAAAACACAATAAAATTCTTTAAAAATTTGAACGCTATTTTCGACACTTCAAAATAAAGATCTTCTGGTAGCAGTTTCCAATCATCACTGTTCAATTTATGGAGTTTTTTTTCAGGACACCATGAACACGGAACATTCTTCTACCTGAAGCAGCGACGTTTGCATCTGAAATTGTGCTCCGAAATTGTGTTATATAAAAATTTGAGTATTACTTCCTGACGACGACTTAAGTGCTTTCGTAATAAATTTTTTGAAGCGTTCCTCGAATCGATTATGGAGCGGAAAAAGGAAGGATGGACGATGGACTTCTCTCGGAAACAATGTTCTCCCATCCTAAGAAAACGTCATAAAAAACGAAAATGGAGCTAAAAAACCCCAGCTCTGTACATGATACAGCAAAAAACAAGATTCTCCGCAGCGATGACGGAACTGCGATGACGATATGATTAGGATGGATCGTAAACAAAATTCCCGTTTTTCATAAAAAAAATATTTTCTAGCCGAAGCAGACCACCCATACGAATAAAATTTTGCCACAAAAACTTCCAAGTCATGGTCAATGCACAGTGAAAAAAATCATGATTTTCTGGATCGAACAGGATGAATCGACCTCAGGTCGACTTTGCACCAACGTCATCGCAGCATAAAATTGAACGTTCACAAAAAGGCTCATAACTCGGTAACTTTTTCGTATTTTGAAAATTCTTCTAGCTTTTCAGGAAGAAGATAAAACGCTCTTTCTCACTGTGTAAAAACCGTTTTTCAGAAAAGGAGTCGTCAGGCGTGGCTGCTACTTTCTTGCTATATAAGAACTACTGCCCAAAAATTCGGTTCGATTTTTGTGCGAAAAAATTGAAGTGGCTTCACAAAAATATTCATAACTTGACCAATTCTTCGAAATTTCAAAATCCCCCTAGTTTTTCAAAAACTAGAGTAAGAGCACTTTCTTGCTATATAAGAACTACTGCCCAAAAATTCGGTCTTCATGCCCGGCAGGGGAGGTTCAATTTCGGTTCCATGTCGCAAAAATACGTACCGAAAATCGAACCACCCCCGCCCCGCATGAAGATCCCTTTCTTGGAAATCGGTTCTTATATGGTTAGAAAGCATATTTACTCTATTTTTTGATGAGCGAGCGGGATTTTTGATCTATGAAAAAATAGCCGAGATATGATCAATTTTTGCAAGTCGTGAACTGAATCCTTCACCGACGTCATCGGAGTGATTTCACAAACTAGCTTTTTGAAAAGTAGATAAACAGCGCTTCTTTATGGTTACAAACACTTTTAGCAAAAAAGGGATCTTCATGCGGGGCGGAGGGGGTTCGATTTCTGGTCGATTTTTGCCGAAAATCGATAAAGAAGCGCTGTTTATCTACTTTTCAAAAAGCTAGCGCGATTTTTGAATTTCTAAAAAATAACCGAGTTATGAATATTTTTGTGAACTCACTCCGATGACGTCGGTGAAGGATTCAGTTCACGACTTGCAAAAATTGATCATATCTCGGCTATTTTTTCAAAGATCAAAAATCCCGCTCGCTCATCAAAAAATAGAGCAAATATGCTTTCTAACCATATAAGAACCGTTTTCCAAGAAAGGGGTCTTCATGCGGGGCGGGGGGGGGGTTCGATTTTCGGTACGTATTTTTGCGAAATGGACCAGAAATTGGACCTCCCCTGCCGGGCATGAAGACCGAATTTTCGGACATTAATTCTTGCATAGCAAGAAAGTGCTCTTTCTCTAGTTTTTGAAAAGCTAGCGGGATTTTGAAACTTCGAAGAATTGGTCAAGTTATGAATATTTTTGTGAAGCCACTTCAATTTTTTCGCACAAAAATCGAACCAGCAGCCACGCTTTTTTCACAGTGAATTGATTAAAACTTCTAGGTTCTTGTGGCTAAATTTTATCCGTATGGGTAATCTGCTTCGGCTAAAAAATAATATTTTCATGAAAAATGAGAATTTTGTATGCGATCCATCCTCGTCATATCTTCATCGCAGCGAAGAAGCATAGTTTTTATTGTATGTTAAGCACGACTTAAAATTTTATATGATACAGTTCCACTCTCTGTCGTCCTGTCCTTCAGAAGGCAGAAAAAAATTTTCCAGCGAGGAGTCCATCCATATTTCAATTGCGATTGATCACGTCAGAGAACGCAGTAGCCGCATGTAAACTGCCGTAACACGGAGATTTTTCGGGGCTCCTGGAAAATTCATAAAGTTTTAGTAGATGTGTTTTCTATGCTTTAAAAGGCAGTTTCTGAAAGTAACATGCTCCATGTGATTAGTGTGTCGATATCTTTTCGGTAAATCGAGACGCCTGATCCTATAGAATATCGTTTCAGAGAAACATAGTTTTATCACTGTGTGTCAAACGTGCTTAAACTTTTATAGGGTGCGATTTCATTTTCTGATGCTGTTTCCTGCAGGAGAGAAATTACTTTTCAAGCAAGTCCGTCCTTTGGTTGCCATTCCGTCATCGACTCGAAGAGCGCTTCAAAGATCTTGTAGGGAAAGCACTTAGGTCGTCATCAGTAATTAACACTTGAAATTCTATAGAGTGCAATTCTGGAAGTATATGTCGCTCATCAGGCAGAAAACTACCGTGTCCATGACGTCCTGGGAAAATCTGAAAAAATGAAAATCTCTCTTTGACTATAAATCTGCAGAAAGGAAATCTTTATTTTTCACTGCACAGTAATTGGCATTAAATTTTTTTGATATTCAATCCTATTTTTTAACTCCAGGAAACGCAAGTGCTTGTAAATCTCCGCATTGTCGTAGTCACACCTGGAAAAAACAACTTATTAATAGATGCAAACATCATCTAAAAACCTGAATTTGGAGAGAGTCCTCTGCCAAAACCGAGAGAGTACGATCCCCCCCCCTCCATTCGAGGCTACAGCACGACCCCCCTTCGATTCCCGAACCTCAAGCTTGACCCTGGTTCGATCCGTTTAAGTCTTCAGCTACCTAGGACCTACTGGGGCTGACCTTTCATCACTGCTACAGATATATGCAATACTACTGATAACTGTGCATAGGGTGTGTTTGGACATGCACCATTAAGGAACTATGGAAGCGAAGTTTGAGTGAAGTATGGTTGATCGCGCGTCCGAAATAATTTGTTTGAGCAACAACAGCGCTTTATAAGCTTGTTCCTATCACAAGCCGCACTAACACCCAAGGTGTGTTGTCCCTTTCGACTATAAGAAAATTAGCACCGTACTACTTCAGGCTCACTGGTGCGTCTTACGACAGTAGGGTGACAGTAGGGCTCACGTGGTCGGTTCGTAGGTGGAAATAGTCGGGGAGCATCCCTACTCATTGTCAGTGGTTGTCCGCCTCGGCAAGAGGGCATGTGTATGTCCAGTTACATCGGAAATGTCCTACTTCTGTTCACTCCAGAAGTAGAACACACCAGTGCACTAGCACAATTCTGACGAACACATCCCCAATGGTTACCGTACAACGATTACTGATAGAGTGCGTAGACCTTCGGGTGCCCTGTTCGTTCAACCCCCCCCCCCACCGACAATTCGTCACTTATCCAACACCAGTCGTTCAGCGGCCTAGCGGCCGCCTACGACTGGTTGGGGGCTTCGCCCCCAAACCCCGAGAATAGGACGCCATGGCCGCTACGGGTTTCCTATTCTTCCCTAGGCCTTCTGACCATTATGTTCATCGAGATGGATCGGCTGATCTTCCTAAACGTGATTCTCAAAAATCGATAATATCGATCGATATCGATTGGTCGACTTCAGATTCGTGTTCAGCGACCTCGATTACCCCTAGGGCCGAAGTTTCGCGCCACCTGAGCGCCCATCCTCAAAAAAGCGATAATATCGATCGATATCGATTGGTCGATTTCAGGTTCGTGTTCAGCGACCTCGATTACCCCCAGGGCCGAAGTTTCGTGCCACTTGAACGCCATCCTCAAAAAATCGATAATATCTATCGATATCGATTGGTCGAGTTCAGATTCGTGTTCAGCGACCTCGATTACCCCCAAGGCCGAAGTTTCGCGCCACTTGAACGCCTCCTCAAAAAATCGATAATATCGATCGATATCGATTGGTCGACTTCAGATTCGTGTTCAGCTATCTCGATTACCCCAGGGCCGAGTTTCGTGCCGCTTGAACGCCATCCTCAAAAAATCGATAATATCGATCGATATCGATTAGTCGACTTCAGATTCGTGTTCAGCGACCTCGATTACCCCCAGGGCCGAAGTTTCGCGCCACTTGAACGCCATCCTCAAAAAATCGATAATATCGATCGATATCGATTGGTCGACTTCAGATTCGTGTTAAGCGATCTCGATTACCCCCAGGGCCGATGCACGGTTGTCGACGTGTTCGGCACGTCTACGGCATCGCCAGGCACGGTTGCCGACGTGTTCGGCACGTCTACGGCATCGCCAGGCACGGTTGCCGACGTGTTCGGCACGTCTGCGGCATCGCCAGGCACGGTTGCCGACGTGTTCGGCACGTCTGCGGCTCGCCATGCACGGTTGCCGACGTGTTCAGCTGCCGCGCCCCAACTCAAAGTGTGACGGACGGACGGGGACACACACACACACACACACACACACACACACACACACACACACACACACACACACACACACACACACACACACACACACACACACACACACACACACACACACACACACACACACACACACACACACACACACACACACACACACACACACACACACACACACACACACACACACACACACACACACACACACACACACACACACACACACACACACACACACACACACACACACACACACACACACACACACACACACACACACACACACACACACACACACACACACACACACACACACACACACACACACACACACACACACACACACACACACACACACACACACACACACACACACACACACACACACACACACACACACACACACACACACACACACACACACACACACACACACACACACACACACACACACACACACACACACACACACACACACACACACACACACACACACACACACACACACACACACACACACACACACACACACACACACACACACACACACACACACACACACACACACACACACGCTTGCTTCTTTATATATAGTAGGATGGCCTGCCTGGTGAAGCGTTTTACTGTTGTTGCTTTCATAATTCGACTTATTCTGTGGTGCTGCAAGCTGCTCGTGTGGAAAGTGCTTTCGTCACTGAATTAAAATCAACCAAAATTTGTTGCCACCGTAACCCTGAGTTCGACTTGCGTGCGTCCAGGCCTTTAACCCATTGACGACCGCGCGAGTCTGCCGCGTGGGACCGCGCCAACGCGTGAATCTCATGAAATCACCACTTCAAACGAAACTCCCTCTTAATGGCTTAGCCAAATATTGGAGAAGGCTAGAACAGGTCCGAAAGCAGGACGTGGAGATGTATTGCTGCCATAAGGAAGTATGCAGAGAAAAAAAAGGCGCAGGTTCGCCACGAAGGTGATCACACGATGTAGCAAGTGTTTGAAGTGTTTTAGTCTGGATTGTTTTCAAAATTTTTACAACTAGTTCTTCTGTGCATAACCATTTTTGTAAAATGTGAGAAGGAGTTTGTGAATAAAAAAAAGTTAATAAAAAGTTAATAAAGTTAATAGTTCGTTAATAAAAAGTTTGTGAAAAGAATCGTAGCTAAATGTGATCTCATTATGACACTTGAACCGATTCGGTCCATTTGGCGAGAAATCTCCTTCATCTGCCAACTTGTTTCAAGCGCATGAATAGGACCATCTTTAACATTCCACGACTTTAATTGTATATTTGTTTGGTTGGTTCGTTTGTCTAACTAGTTTAATCGTTTCCCTTCGTTCTGACCCTTGCGTTCTTTCTCTTGTTGTTGAGCCATGGATCACTTAAATTTAGCGTGCCCTCTGGGCGCATAAATAAATAAATAAATAAATAAATAATAGTATCGATTTTTGCTGAGCTTGAATAGTGTGTAGTGCTGATCATTTGTTTTTACCCATGCTCAAAAGTAAATGACTTCCGAAGCACTGTGCAAATAGCATTGGTAGGATCCAACATATCTAATGAAAACTAACAAACTATGAAAAAGCGAGAAATGGGCCACAGCGAACCCGCTTTATACCGCGGGCCAAAATCGGCCCGCGCGGTCCCACGTGACAGAAAAACTGCGACCCAAAATCGACCGGCGCGGTTGTCAATGGGTTAAACCCTCGCGACATTACCCACCGTTTATGATGAACTATGGTGGAACATCCGAGGAAAAGTAAGGCTTCACGACGTAACTGCAGCTCGACGTCGCGGCGCTGAAACGCGGACGTGCGCTCGGTGACGCGTGGTTAGCCGCGGAACATGACATTTTGCCAATGCTTACCCCATCAAACACCTTAGTTTCCCCTGCAGGTTCACCCCTCCTATTGCCACGACAGGCAGCCCCAAATGAAATGAAAGAGACGAAATCCCTCGGTGGAGGCGCTTAGATGGAAAGAGGAAGCCGTAAAATACCTTTACGTGAAGAATGGAGAAATACGAAGGTTCTTGGTGTTTGCTGAAAAGGGTGCTCGCCAGTGTCATTACACGTGAACTATGGCAAGTGAGTTGGAGAAAGGTGACGGTCTAGGGCAGAAAAAGTTAGAATTAAGGGAAAAGCTACGGATTAGAGAACCCTTTACTTGTCCTTGAATCCTAGAAAAAGTCTCATGTTTCAGCCATCCCTGAAATTTTAAACGCTTAATTATAGGGTCGACCAGTTAGGTAGTTGTAGGTTTAGCCTACCTACAACTTAATAAGACTACCTCCCTCCCGAAATCCAAATATTATTTTAAACGCATCGCAGCAAAACAAATTCTCTGTGCGTAGATACTTTTTGTTTGTTAGTTTTGGTGTTTTTTATATTGCAGTTTCACCTCACTACCGTCTTATGCAGAGTATTTAAATAAATAAATAAATTCAAAGGAAATCTATTTAAAATTTCGGGAACTTACAAGCACTTGCTTCCGAAAGTTCTAGTTAGTAATCCCGGTACAATTCTTGTTTCGAATTTTCCTCACCAGCTCCATGGCCGCTTCGCTTCACTCCTTTGAAATAGATTGAGTCTCACTCCACCCACATTTTGTTAGCAAACACTCCTACTTCAAGAAGGAATCTTCAAGAAGACCTATTACTTATAACTTCAGTGATATATAGATATAACAGCTAATTAGTTATGATTCTATGCCCTCTATTTGCTACCGGTTAACAACACACTAGTACGCGTAGAAGTGGGCATAGAATCCCCTACCATGAGATATCACACGTGTCTCAACCAACTACTTTCCTTCTTCTACCTGAAAAACGTGGTCGACAATCGTCGACACACACTTTCGCGCTCTAGCGCGACTCACTAGCCTTCCCTGTCGGAAGCAGTCGGACCGCGACAACTCGTCAAATTTAGTCGCGCACCGTGCGCGACGCCAGAGGGGTTCGCGCGTTTACAGGGCACGGGCAGGCTCAAACGTGGGGTGCGAGAATCGCAGGGTGGTCGTACTTTGGCTCAAGGTGGGGGGTCGTACTTCGATATGGTTCCGAAGGAAAAAATTTCTCGAAGGGAATTCGCTAATTCGCTAATTCGCAAGTATTGTTAGCTGAATTCTGTAAATAAAAAATTCTGCGATTTTTGCCAAAAATCGTGGAGAAATCGCACACTCCCCCCCCCCCCCCCCGGCCACGCATGAAGATGCCTTCTTTGAAAGACGCTTTTGTGATCGTCAAAAAGCGCATCTTCTCTAGTTTTCCAATTGCCACCCGTTTTGCACAGCTCTTGAAGGTAAGCGAGCTATGACCGCTTAAGTGCGGGTATTCGCAATCTGCGGCCTCATAGGAAGAAGAGGTCCAACGAAGTAGCCGACACTTAAACGATCACAACTCACTCATTTTCGAGAGTTGTGCAATTCGAAAAACTAGAGAATATGCTCTTTCAGACGATTACAAAAGCGTCTTTCAAAGAAGGCATCTTCATGCGCGGCGGGGGGTGCTATTTTCGGCAAGTTTTTCCGCAAAAATCGCAGAGAAATTGCACCCCCGGCCGCGCGTGAAGATTAGTTTTTCAAAATTTGATTATGCATTCTAAAGATTAAAGATTAAAGAAAGAGAATCTAAAGAGTAATTTCCTCTAATTTTCTGAGTAGTGCTTCCCGCATTTACACAGCTCTAAAAAATTGGTGAGTTATGTCCATTCTTGTAAAACTACTCCAATTTTTTCGAGCAAAAATCGGCCGCGCATGAAGATGCCTTTTTTAAAAGGCGCTTTTTTGAGCATCGGAAAGAGAATTTCTTCTAGTTTTCTGAGTGCCACCCGCATTTTCATACATCACAAAATTGAGCGAGTTACGATCGGTTGAACAAAGTACATGTATAGCACCTTCCAATCACTTCGACGAGCAATCAACCAGTAATCCATCCCTCTTGATCACATCGAAAATAGCTCCTGAAAAGCTGCATTTTTTGTCATGTGTCAGTCAAAGATTGAGCTTTTGTGAAGCTACATTTCAGCTCTAGAGATCATTCCGTTCAGGTAGAAAGGCCATTAGTTTTGAAAAAAATTGAGCACGACCTCACCTGATCACAAGGAAAATCGCTTAGGAAAGCGTGAATTCTAGAATATATATAAATAAATAAATAAATAAATATAATAGAAATTACCGTTTTCAAAATCTACATGCCAGCTTTAGAGATCGTTCCGTCCAATAAAAAACTTTATTTTTGAAAAAAAAATGAGCATGACCTTACCCGATTGCAATGAAGACCGCTTAGGGAAGACTTGATTTTTTTGAGCAAGTGCTAAATAAAATCTGTGTTGTGGCAAACTCCAGTTTCATCTCCAGTGGTAGCCTTGTTTAGGAAACATTTTGCTTTTGAAAAATTCCTAGAAAAATTCCAGGAAAATCACTTCACCTCACCTGATGAAAGGTTGCTTAGAAGAGGCCTTATTTTTTTCTGCTGCAAATTTAAGGTTAACTTTAGGTAGGATCCATATACCACAACTATTTCAATTTTTATTAGTTACATTTTTTTCAAATGACGTCTTCTTTCCGTAGAAAAAGCGGTGCTCAGGGTGCCGTTGCGAAGCCTAAAAAATCTTCATTTTATTGACTTATTTGCGCGAAAACTTTATTGGTTGATTATTAATAAACTTTTTTTCCTTCTTTCACATTTCCTAAAATTGTTTACAGCGCACGAGACAACTTTGCAACGCAGGAAACAATTAAAGTTGATCGATTTTCTCGAAGGGGGACCAAAACCCTTCTGGTGAGGGAGGGGGTCGTAAATTTTTGGTGAAAATCGCACCCCACGCTTCAGCCTGGGCACGTGTCAACCATGATACAAGTTATGGCGGTTTCAATCAGACGGTTTCAGACGGCGCCCTCTCAATTAGAAATCGTGCTCTTCTGCCTCGCTGCATAATTCCACCGTTGCGCTAGAATCCAGACAACGGAACACTCCCGCGTTAGAGAGTCTCTATAGCAGGCGAAATAGGACAGCTTGAGGACTGCGCTTCGTAGACCGTTATTTCGCATACGAAGAGTGTCGGTTAGGCGATCTGTCTCAACAGAAAAGTTGATGCGATGAGACAAACTATTGGCTTAACTTTTTGTCTTTTTAAAAAGAACATCACGCCAAGGACATTGGTAGAGATGCTCACAACCAGAGTTCCGGCTCAAAGGTGAGATCCGAGACCTTCTGCGTTGCCAGGTTGGTACACGCCGTAAACTCGCCTGAACGTTACATTGGTGTGCTTGATTGGTTGCTTAAGTTCTATGTCATGCCATCGCTCTTCGCTAGCGAAGGCGATGGACAACTATCATAATTGGGGAAGGGAACGTATCAAGCGTTGTGGAGGGGCAGACGCGTGTAGCAGTTGTCCGAGTCACCGCTAGCGGGGTGTCATACCTTCGAGCGATACGGCATCGCTACCGATGCGACCGCGTCGCTGAGTTGAGCAGAGCGTCGGCCAGCATCGGTAGCGATGCTACCCCATCAATCTCCCCCGTTTTCATTATTTTTAATTTCCTCGCGGCGCAAATAGGGTCCGGGGGGATCACCATGTAGCACAGTACTATTTGCCTTTTGAAACCGGAATTTATTTGCAGCAATGGTGTGTTCTAGCCCTCCCACTCCGGACCGAATTTCCGTCTTCCTCGATTGTTTTTCTGGCTTATTGGTTTCGTTCGTTCGCTCTTCGATTCACCTTAGTTGTGATGCTTAATTTCAGAGCTATCAACGCAGCCCGTAGCCGGCCAGACGGACGCTGGCCGGCTATGGGCTGCGTCGATAGTTCTGAAAATAATGCATTCAGTAATAGATAATTATTCCAATTTATACGCAAGCGAGAACAACGACAATCACTTCAATACCAGTAAAAACTAAGAGCATTAAAAGACGAGAAAATAGTGCTCTAATCAGCTGAGATTTGAAGCGTCTGCAGCGCAGGCGACGCAGCTGCACGCAACGCTATTAACTGAGCGCCTGTTCGCTAGCTTCACGCTAGCGAAGAGACTTCGCTCATCACTCTGTTCGTCGCCTTCGCTCGGGGTGAGCGAAGGTATGACATAGGGGTAACGTTACACGCAAAGTAGAGCAGCTTGGAATAGGTTATACCGCATTTCCTTTTGTAGATCAATAAGATTTCAAACCCGTTGTTTCTCAAAACATGGCAGAACGCTTCGGAGATCAATCACTGACTGCTGTGTGAACACAGATTGCTTTTTGTCTTGAAGCGCGGGCCTTTCTCAGAGGTTTTACCTTAAAATTCATTGCTTCATGCTGTATACGCATGAGTATATTCCACCACTACCGCTTGTAAAAAAAGCAAAGGCTTTCAGAAAAGATGAAGCTTAAGGATCAGAGGCAGACGCTGCAGTTGGTCGTCAGTATTTCCCCGATCGGCCTTCAGGATTACCATCTGTTCATAAACGCAAATGTTCTATGGAAAGCGAATTATAGAAAAGTCATGAGGATGAACTACCTAGTTTGTTGATTCCTGCCTTCCGCAGGTGTGTGTTTTCTGGAGACCCTTGGCATTATGCGAGCCAAATCTTGTCTCCTACAATTCCTTTTTACAGTTTTAGTTTTGCTAGACCTGTGTACCTTCACTAATCGATGTCTGTCGTGCCACCTAAAACGAAGTAGCTTCCAGACGTCTGTATTGTGACATTTAGGAACGTCTGTAAGCTACGAAAGTTGCATCTCTTTCTCTTTGTTGAAATTGTCTCCTTGCACTGCACGTTTCCGCGACTGTTAGTGGTTGTGTAGACGCAGGCAACGAGAGTATACGAGTACTACCACGCGCGCGCTGAGTCAGCTCATTCAGCCGGCAGCCGTCGGGTCGTAGCCGGGTCTCTCTTTCTCTGCGCTCTCGCCTTTCCGCTCGCCTGGTTGACCCGTGTCCTTAAGGCCCCCGCAGACTTCTGCGGCGAGCGGCGGGCGGCGGACGGCGAAATCGCTGAGCGGCGCCGCTCAGCGGCTTGACTCATCATCAGTGGGAGCGGTGACGGCGAGGTACTGTACTGTTTCTAGTCGGGACCGACTGGTGCTTAACAATAACGCGCCCCGATGACGATCGCGTCTGTCTCCGCTCTGGATCCCGCCGCGAAAGGGCAGAGCGCAGAGCGCAGACAGACAGACGCTGGAGCGGCGCCGCCGGGTGGAATGATTCAAGTCATTTCCGCCAGCGACGCCGCCGGTGCCGCTGGCGGCGAGCTCTGCGTCCCTGCCCTATGGTTAAGCATAGGGCAGCGGCAACGCCGCAGAAGTCTGCGGGGGCCTTTAGGCCCCTGTTATACTCCCGCGGGAGCTTCCGCGGATGGGCGGAAATCGCGTCAGGACCCCGCGCCGGGCCACTCGTCGCGGCCCGCCACGCCCGCCGTCCGAGATCACCGCCGGCAGACGACAAGAGGGGTGTTATACTATGCCCGCGGGAGTATAACAGGGGCCTTAGACGGGTTCGCGCAGCGTTGGAGTTATGTCTGCCCCCCCCCCCCCCTTCCGAAAAGTAGCTGTCTGGCGCAATCCGCTATGAGTAGCATGACTGTGCCACAGGAGCGCAGCAAACGTGCCCCAGTCCGACAGGAGTACGATGGTAGCAAATTCTGGTTGATTTTTATAATTAAGTGCTTTCGTTGCTAAGGGGGAGCCCGCAGCTGGGTTCTCCGCTCTTCCAGTGCACAAACGCAACAGCTGGAAAAATGCGCAGAAAACGCATGGAAATTGTGTAGACGTCAAAACCCCTCAAATCTCAACCAGTCAGTTGAAATGCAAAAATGCCGCAACGCAAGGGAACCGAATCCCCAACCTCTCTCGCATTAAGCAACATTCCTATCCGCTGGGCCCCGAGTCGGCATACAAAAGGCCGCAGCGCTACAAGAGACCTCAGCGCACAGTTTCCGCGCTCCATCGCTAATCGGTATACGGTAACCATATGGGGATGTGTGCACCCGAATCGTGTTACACACAGGGGCTGTAAAAAAATTGAGCTTCGTACAGCACAAACCATTGTGTAGAACTGTCCTACATGGTGACCCCTTCCCAACTGGGTATTTGGCCGGTTGGTTTACTCTTGCCCGAGAACTCAAGTGCCGTACGCAGTCAGAATTTAGAATGTTTACCAGAAAACCAGATTTCCTGATGCTCTTTTATCGGAGCTTTATGTCGATGAATAATGCTCACTTGCATGGTGACGTTGAACCAATATCAAGAATTGGTAAGTTGCCTACTTACTAAACTTTAATAGGGATCGTAAGTTGCTGGATTGGAGCGACTGCCTGGCGATCTTCGAGCTTAAAATGAGTGTCGGATTGGCCGAATACTTAGGGATTGTCCTAAAAGATTATGTCTGCTCTTGTGGTAGGTGAATTGGGTGCAGGTTGAGTCGATCGAGGGGTCCATCTGATATGCTCATAAGAATCATGCTAAGAATAAGACGTCACGCAAAGCAAAGTACATCCACGTTATGTCCTCTAGTCCAGATATGGTCGAATGGATGCCAAAACAGCATTCCTACATTGTTGAAGGGGGAAGGGGAGAAAGATGAAAAATGCAATAGAATTAAACAAAACCTAGAACAAATTTGATTAACTCCGGCTACCGGCACATTAAACAGTTGACGAGCACACGGAATATCAGGAGGATTTGATTCCCCATAACTCGACCTCACCGGAAATTGATTTTATTTTACTTCTTTTTCTGAAAGAAAACACTCACACAGTATAAGCGATCGTGTATGCTGAAAGATGCGGATTGGATTGGGACGTGGTCCTGAAGGCGGAGCCGGCATCGGAAGGAAGAGTTTCAGGTGTCCTACATAGTTCGGTGGACCGCGTGGCAACATGCCCTGACAAGGGAATGGTCTGAAGCGTATGTCTGAACGGGAGGAGCGAGTCATATAGGGAGAATCCTCATCCCTCAGTTGGTTTGAAAAATGTGTTTATTTCTTGCCAAGTCTTAAACCCAAGTAAGGGGTCACAATGGGATACGGCGCAGCACGCGTTTGGGGGTCTTGCTCGCCCGCGATGTTTCCGCAGCCAGTGGATCGGAGCGCATGTGGGTAGAGGGTTGAATCATGCGAGAGAAGTCGGGGGTTTGGCTCCTCTACGTTGCTGCACTTCTGCATTTCAGCTAATTGGTAGAGATTAAGGGGATTCTGACGTCCATTCCATTTTCAGACGTTTTCTGCGCATTTTTCCAGCGGTACATTGTCGTATTCAACATGGTGATGTATAGATGTTCAACACCAGTGATACACAGGTACAAAGTGCATGAAGCATCACTGGACATCTTACGGTTGACGTATAAAGGCTACAGGCTCCTCATAGTCTGTTTCCATACATGGACTAAAGGTTTCGGGAAAAACCATCCTGCTCGGATTTTCAAAGGAGACCACGTTGTGACGTCGGAGGTGGTTGAAACGAGAAAGAAGGTGTGCGGATCCCGCAAATTAAGCTAAACAGCATCGATACACTCTTTCCCTCATGTCTGCCTGTCACCTGGAAATCAGGAGATCAGTCTGCTGAAAGTTTTCTAGGACCTAACACCAACAATGTCCGCCGATGCCCGAGTAGCGATCCATCTGCTCACGCTGAAGTGTGGGCCACCTTTAGACAAGGAATCTTCGATGGAAGAAATCAAGCTGGCCGGACCGATGGCTAGCATACTCAAGGACTTCGAAGCACGTCAACTTGAAGTTGACGAAGACGAACAGATGGAAGTGGTGGAAGAAGAAGAGGAAGATTGGGATCCGCAAGATGAACTGATGGACGTGGGGAGGCAAGCAAACAGTGGGCATATGATAACGTTTTCGGGTGGAACTCTTGTTTCGGAGGAAAGGGTACGTCTTCAATTGGATTTCGATTGCGTGCTCATAACCATGGAGGAAGACACCGCGATTCACTACACAGGCACTTTGTACCTGTGTAGCACTGGTGCTGAACATTTTTCACCATGTTGAATACCACAGCGCACAGCTGCAAAAATGTGCAGAAAACGTCTGAGAATGGTATAGACGTCAGAATCCCCCAATTCTCAACCAATCAGTTGAAATGCAAAAGTGCAGCAGGGCAGAGGAACCAAACCGCTGGCCTCTCTCGCACAAGTCAACACTCTACCCACCTGCGCTTCGAGCCACTGGCCGTAGAGGCATCGCGGGCGTACAAGTCCCCCAAACGCGTGCTGCGACGTATCCCATTGTGACCCCCTACTCCTTGGGTTAAGCGACTTGGCAAAAAATAAACAATTTTTCAAACCAATTGAGGGGTGAGGATTCTCCCTATATGACTCGCTCCCCCCGTTCAGACATACGCTTCAGACCCTTCCCTTGTGAGTCTCCACAAGAGGCCAGAAGCTGCCTCGTGACATAAGGGTTCTCAAGTAATTTTAAGGTGAGGTGGGCAGAGGAAAGGAAAGCAATTGACCTGTGAGTGGCCTCCTCCAGCTAGGATTGCACCGGGTTTCATCCAACCGGGTGACTTACGAGTTAGCAGTCTTCCGACGGGTTCCATAGCATTTGTTGAATCGCCTTACTGCACTTCGTTTCAGTCCCGCATTCTTTCTTAAAACTGTTGTGACTTGGAATGGTAGTAAGAAGAGTTATCTCTCGAGCTCTTTATTGTATTCAGACTCTGATGAGGGCGATGGCTGAATTCGAAAAAAGCCACTCAAACTCGCGGTTAGTAGGGCACATATGGTGTTTTCTGCCGCTGTCCCTACAACGTCTATCTATCAATCGTCTATCGAAATTCACGACAATATCAGTTAAACAAATTTGCAGACTCCTTGCTAATCGCTTCATAATGACATTCCTGCTAGTCAGAGCTGTCTCGCAATTCTCTTGGAGAGACACTGCCTGAGAGCGCCGTCAACCATATCGCAAATGGCTTTCGATGCCCTACAGCGACGCAAATAAACGAAAAAACCCGCATGTTAGCGACCGATCAGTTGGGTCATAACTAATTCACTTTTGTAAAGAAAGCACAGACTATGTTCTCGTTGGGGAGCGAAGTTCCAATATGGTTGAGTGGATTGGCGACGCAATTTAGGAAGGCGTTTAGCCGCAACTCCTCCTGGATGCTGTTTTGCGGCTCAAAGTGGCTCGGAGGTCACGTTTTATTAAATGGTCAACCTCCTTGGTTAAAAACACATGAATGCCCAATTACATCACAAGTGGTCTAGCTCAGTCCAACACTCGGGTATAACACGCCAGCGCTGTGTGAAATATCCAATTTCGTGCGATACATACCGTCGTATAGGGTTGCCTTACATGCAGACACCCCCTAGCGCTTCGTGTCGTTTTTGCATTATGTTTACTCCTTTTGCAGACTGTCTGCGCTGACTGAAATACCACCGCTTTTGCCTTCGCTTTATCCGAATTGAAGATCATTCCGCCATTGGAGAAAACAAAGGCGTCATATAAAAGCGGAATAGCGCGGTGTGCATTTCCATTCTCTTGTCTCCACTTCGCACTGCTACAACACCAATGGGCGATAAATCGTGTTACATGGGCGCTGGAGGTTACTCGGGCTACATGGGAAGCGGAACTGCCGGATCAAGCTACGCAAGGGAAGAGTGGGCAGGAAACTACTACTCGACAGGTGGTGGTGGAGGAGGAGGAGGAGGAGGAGGGTCAGGCAAGTCTTTTTCATCTCTTAAGCTATGGAAGCGTTCACGCAGACTTCTAGAGGGCCACAAGCGCCCAGATCGGTTTAAAATCTATTAGATTTATATCACAATGAGTTACAGAGGGAGCTTGTGTGTTTGAAGTGGTCAAAAGTTGAATCTGTAGGGTCTTTCTAAAAGCTCTCGATTTCAGCTCCACAAAAGCCAGCTCAAACTTACCAATCATCAAACTACGCCGGGAATGTAGGAGGTGGCGGCGGTGAAAATCAAGCATCATGCTATTTCGGACCCAAGTGATTGATGCTCCTAGCGCAATAAAAATGATTCTAATGATTCTGATCACTGGATCACGAATGAATTTTTTGTGGTAGCAGTGGCCTATTTGTGAAAAAGAGGTTTGAAAGGGTCCTGAATAAACTGATCACAACTCTCGAGCACACGTCGCACAGTCAGTCGCCCGTAGAGACAGACAATCCTGAAGGCATGCGCACAAAGGGCGCCTACGAACAAACAGCACCCGCGAACCGTTGACTCGAGCGCGAGTATCGTACGCGCATTGCTAAAACCACTAGAACCAGATCGGAGTAGATGCATGACATAAGCGCGTCGGAACTGGAGCACACTTTTTCGATGCGCCGCACACGTGGGCTGCGTCAGCGCCCAAATGGGCGTTCAATGGATGCGCATCGGTCTATTGTACGCCTTCGGTGGCGTTCTGGAAGGCGGATCGTGGCGCAATGGTTGCGGCGTTGCTTGATGCGAAGGTCGGGGGTTCGGTCCCCCTGTATCTCTGGATTTTCGCTTCTCAGCTGAATGGTTGAGATTTGAGGGGTTTTGACGTCTACACAATTTTCTGGTGTTCTGTAAGCATTTTTCCAGCTTTATGCGCTTCTGCAGAATCCAGCTGCGAACTGCCCTGGGCGGCAGAAGCAGTTTCCACACGAGCAGCATGGATGGACCTTCCCCGGAGTTCCCTCCCTAGCCTGGCTCTGCGCCCGAAGAGCGCAGAACCCAACTGCAGACTCCCCTGGGCGACGAAGGCAGTTTTCAAACGAGCAGCATGGATGGAGCTCGTTATCTATTCCGATCTGGTTTTAGTTGCCATAGATCCACGTACGGTACCCTGTATGTACTGTCGAACGCTCAGAGAAGTAGTGTCAGCTCGTGTTGCAATTGTGTGTCCTGGCGGAGGTAGTTCAGTTCCATCGCAGCTTGCGTGTTGAGAGGAATGCATTGGTGCGCTACTGTGACGGAGACTTTTCTTATTCCGTTTACCTACCATAGTGTCGTACTCCGGGGTGGACAACGGCAAGGAAGGAGCGGTGTGCTTATAGATCGCGCTTGTAGTGTTGATTGTCTTAGGACTGTAGTTTGACTGTTTCAAAAATACATCAACTTACTAATAGCATTTCGGTGACCACCTCCACTTAGGGTGACCAGGAGGTCCTCCGCTCCACCATACTATCCACTTGCTCTGCCTGATAGCTTCCTTGGTTGCCTTACGGCATAAATTGCACTCCTCCGATCCTTGGACAAATCCAAGGGTCGGAAGGCTTGATTCGCTTAAACACCAAGCTAACGACTGACATGTTTATTTTTCTACACCCATCTTAACCCGAACTACGCCGCCGAAAGCGCAACGTGCGGCCCTACCGTTAACTTCTCAATCCACAACTAGGAGGGAATGCCTCCCCTAGTCCTGACGGCGGCGTGTGCTCTATGGCAGCTCCACAAGTAGCGCGAAATTCGGTAATTTATTCCGCGCTGGTGAGGTCCACGCATGAGCTTGAAAACACTGAACCTCTTTAAGCGTAGGCGACGTGCAGTTCCAGGTACGTAGGTATGTAGGTATGTAAAAATTAAATAGTGCTCTCTATCTCTTGTGTGGAATCCTAGTTGGAGTGGCCAAATTTATCAATATACAATCGAAGAAAAACACAATAAGTAAGCGGCAACACTCCGAATAAGCAAAATACGCCTGCATTGATTTCCATTTGGTAGAGGTTTCCATAACTCCTAGTTGAGGGAGGTACTCTAAAAATGTGTTTCACCTCACCTATCGTGCAGCATTTTTGCACTTTCGTAGCCGTATTCATGTCGCGACGGCAGCAGGAAGGTAAGCGACATCCTCCCGCTATCGCTCGATTCCCTTCTCGGCCTCCTGGTACGCGGTTGCTTTTCATGTTCATATTCGTTTCACGAATAATCATTTCAAACTCCCTACGAGGTCGCTTCCCGTAGGAAGCCAGGAACGTTCCCGGGAACGTTCTTGAATCCGGCCACTAGTGCTATCCTCGTTGGTGGTGGTCGCCCTTAAACGATTCCACGACATAACGAAGCACAATAAATAGGCATCATCATATAGAAATAACTACACCAATAGAGTTGAGGTAGGTTCAGTTCTCGGGTTCTTAGTCCGCAGAAGGAAACCTAAAAGAGACCAATCGAGCAAGGGAGGATACCGTTACAACATTTGCACCGAGAACGGCTTTCCTCTAGCAGGCAAAACAGATAACATCAGTAAAATAGAGGATGATCGAAAATTATGGCGACAAGTTATTCAAATCGTCGAAAACGAAAATGCAGCTCTTCCGAGAAACCAATGATGTGATAATGTTTGTTAGTTTATTTAGACTATACACAACATTGAGATTCGAATATATCTCCATCGGCGTCGATACAGGCTTTGAGACGCTTCAGGAAGGCATCGACGATGGCTCGCAAGTATGGCGCGTTGAGCTCGGCTGCGGGACATTATGTACGAATGGTCGCCGCGGACGCGACGAATAGCGCGGCAGAAGACGTTGCAATTGGGTGACTTCCGCGGCCAGTGATATTTAGACCTGCATCAAAACTTCACATCAAGTGTTAGAAAGTGTATACAAAGTCAGTTTCACTGCGATAGTGTGTCATATTTTCAATTTTTCCTGAAGAAGCATCACATAAAAATGAGCAATAGAACGTTGTTTAGTTTTATTACTCGAACTCAATTTCTGAACCACCAGACCATGTTTTCCCGCAGCTCCTGCAGCAGCAGAAGGGGATATCAACAACTCAAACCTAGCGTCTGCAGCAGGTCATGAGGTACAGCTCACACGACCGCAGCAGAGCTCATCGCGCACAAGCCAGTCGCCGTCGCGGGCGCGGTTTCCATTCCTACATAAAGACTGCCCCTCGTTGAGCTCATGCCATGCCTTCTGGGGAGCTTCCTTCAAAGAATCCACGGGCGGTGAGGTTTCCCGCAGGCTTTGCCTTCCACAACTGCCCAGACGGTGCAATCCATCGGCTTCAAATTCGGAGAGTTGGCCTCCTTGATCTCCATTTCTCGCGACATCCGGTGGACTGAGCGAGCCTGCTTCCTGCGAATTCGTTCACGTACCTTCCTGATGTTGTCCGTAGTTGTCACAGATACGTGCCTTCCTCATCCGTATCTACCAACCTCGATTCCCAGGTCTCTATAGTGTCTGATGGATCTATATATTAGGTTGGTGAAATAGTCTTGCACCACAGCGTATTTTTTTCAAAATTTTATTGCTTCTTTTGTGAGCGACTTCGCGACTGTGAGCGATTTACATCTGCAACCTTCTGATATCTGGTGGGCAGATTACGAAATCCTTTATTCCAGGATGAAGTCAGCTGTGACTCAAAGAAGTGTTCCACCTCCAGTTCGGTTCCGTCGTTGAAGCACCTATCCCTTAGATGTTGCTTGAGAGTTCGAAAGAGGTAGTAGTCTGATGGCGCAAGACCTAGCAAATACGGTGGGTGTGGGGTAGCACCTCACAATAAAAGCTCCTGCATCTTCTGGCGAAACGACTTTGCAAAGTAGGAGTGAGCATTGTTGTGAAGAAGGTAAACATTCCTCCACCCTTGCCGTTTCCGCGACATGGCCGCTCAGCTTCTGCACCTGTATAGCGTAGATGTTTGCTGTTACTGTGGTGCCGTCGTCAGGAAGCTCATGATACAGCATTTTTCGAGAATACCACCAACAGCACAGCATTACTTTCCTCTGGTGGACGTCCGCTTTGGTTGCTTCGGAGGTGGTTCTCCTTGAGGGAGCCACTGGACCTACCGAGTATGGTTAACGAGGAAGACTCAAAATTTATCTCCCGTAACGACAATCTCGAGAAAGTGCTTATTACGGAAAAGAACAAGGAGAGACTGAGCGATAGTCAGTCGCGAAGCCTTGTCCGAGTCACGGAGTCAGTCACACTTCACTACAGTCGTAGTATTTATATCCTCTCAAAAGCAAGTGCTATGTATGCGAAATATTCTAGAATGTTCTTGCTACAACCACGTAGCACCAAACAGTCCTTAGAAGGTCCCGCTAAATTTTGAAAAATTTTCAAAATTTTTGGTGCAAGACTTTTTCACCAACCCAATAGAGCTGGTGGAGACAGGCATACGGAAGGCGTCGGATTTGCTTTGGACGAAAAAGCAGTTAACTGTGTACTCGCGTTCCATCCAATCTCCAGCCGAATAGGAGCATTGACGCTCTCTGGCACAATTCGGACACACATCTTCTCAGTGTATCCCCACGGTGATCAGCCCAGATGATGCAAAAGACGACTTCTACAACAGCTTACAGACGGCTATTGACTTGGTCTCGAAACAGGATGTTATCTTGATTGCTGGAGACTGTAACACTCGTGTTGGCAGGAATCGCACCGGATGGGAGGAGGTACTGGGTCAACATGGTGTAGACGAAGTAAACGACAATGGTGTTCGGCTCCTGACATTTGCTGCCGCAAATGGATTACTGAACGTAATAGCATCTTTCAGCATAGGCAGATCCATCAGCTAACGTGGCGTACGCCAAATGGTAGTGACTCTGCACTTTTGGACTATGTCCTCATCAACAGGCGATTTAGAACATCTATCAGCGACGTACGAGTTAAACTTGGTGCTGACTGTGGATCGGATCACCATCTCGTGTATGCCAGAATACGGCGCAGGCTGCAGAAAGCAAGGGGAAGTACTAAGCGTATCATACGACAAAACTGGTCCATCCTCGCGGAGCCATCACCCAGACTACAATTCCAACTAAAGCTGGCGAATCGCTTTGCTTCACTTACAGAGAAGTGCGATGTAGATGAAGAAGAAAGGCAGTTCACGAGCGCGGTTTGTGAAAGCGCTGAGAAAATTTGTCCAATTATTAGACAACGCACACAGCCCTGGATATCGGAGGCGTATCTCGATCTCATCGATCAAAGAAAACGCGCAAAACTCGTGAATCATGAACGATACGCCGAACTCAATTGCGCAAATCGACGCCAACTTAAACTCGAACGTGAAGCTTATTAAAATTCTGTAGCGGAACAATCCGAGGATGCTGCTTGGAGAAATGAATTTCAAGCTCTTTACGCCACGTTGAGACGCCTTACAGGCCAGAAAAAGCCGACAAACGATAACATCAGAAAGGCTGATGGAAGCTTCACAAAATCACTTGAAGAGCGCCTTCAACGATGGAAGGAATTCTTCGAGACAATGTACGATCATGCCGCACCAGGAAGCCTTCAAGCTGCACCACCATCGGTCCTTATACAGGAGGCAGTCGCATCGGAGGCTACGCCTACCAGAGACGAGGTTGTTGAAGCTATCAAGCTATTACGAAACAGCAAAGCTGCTGGAATTGATGGTGTGACGGTTGAAGCGCTGAAGGCTGGCGGACAAGTACTGGTCAACCGCTTACATTCCCTGCTGAAGTTAATTTGGAGAGCGGAAAAAATTCCGGCGGCATGGAAACAGGCTATCATCGTACCAGTCCTGAAAAAAGGAGACGGTTGTGACCGCAAAAACTATCGCGGAATAAGCCTGCTTTCTATAATGGGAAAGGTGTTTACGAGAGTACTTCAAGCAATGCTGCAGAAACAACGTGAACGTACCGCTAGGGAGGAACAAGCTGGCTTTCGTCCAGGAAGAGGCTGCTGAGAGCAGATTTTTGCTCTCAGGCAGATAATGGAAGAACGCATACGATATGGTGCGATACGCTCTGGTGCGTCTGTTAAGGGCACTCAGGTTGATGTGTCATCAGATTCCGTGTCGTCAGCTGAGGTTGGATCGGATGATTGGATTGCTGCGATTGACGAGGTCACACGATCTTCGGCTGTTCCAAGGTGTCTTAAGAAAGCGCTCAGTCTCATATCGCGTCAACTGAATAGTCTTTTGGAACAAAAAGACAAGGAGATCGACGAGCTTCGTGCTGAAAACGCAAGTTTGCGATCTGCAATTGCTTCATTTGAATCTAGGAAGCAACCTTCCGATTCCTCTGTTCCACCAGCTCGTACTACATCACCTACGGAGTCGGTGGAGCTCCAGTATTTTGAGAGCGAATCGGAACGCCGTAGATCAATCATTATTGGTCGTGTGCCTGAGTTGAAGAACGCTCGTATACGGGAGCGTATTGCATATGATTTCGAAAATGTTTGTAATGTTCTACATTTCCTTGGTGTTGAAAGTTATCCCACTGCTGTGTACCGCTTAGGCAGACCGATAGATGATGGTGACAGGCTGTTAAAGGTAGTGTTACCCTGTTCTAAGTTTCAAGCTTTGGCAGTCAAGCGAGCGAATCGATTGTCTTCTTTTCCTTTGAAACGTGTCTATCTTATGGTTAGACCTTCTTTGACGTTAGAGGAGCGACTGCGCCGTCGTAATTCTGGAGCTCAGGTGAATCCTCCTGCATCACCCAGTCGTGAAGTGGAGAGGGCAAGTTCACCAGACTCTTCAATTAGGACGGTCACTCATTCCGTCTCTAGCCCAGTCGCCCCTTTGGACCAGTGCCGCCTACTTCGAAATTCATGAAGCGTTTATCATGTTTTTATGCAAATGTTCGTTCCGTTGTGAGGAATGCTGTTTACATTGATCGTATACTGAGCTCGAGTTTTGATGTTTACGTCTTTACTGAAACATGGCTAAAATCGCATCACTTTATCTCGTCGTTGTTTGATAATATGAGTCGTGAATTTCTGACTATACGTTGTGATAGAAAAAGGAAGGCGGGAGGCGGCGTGGCTATTTTGTTAAAGAAAAATGTCGGGGCTGTTGAAGTTTTCTCGCAGTCAGTTGTAAATTCCTATGAGATTCTCTCTGTCGATGTGTTTCTAGAATGGTGCAAACTCAGATTGGTCGCGGTTTATCGGGCTCCTTCCTGCAACTCTGAAAAAAATAAACAACTAATCATAGCTATCAGCGATCTCGTTGAGTGTGAGCACCCATCTGTTTTGTTGGGTGATTTCAATTACCCTGACATCAGCTGGCCAGACTTCCGGGAACCATTCTCATCAGATAGCGCTTGTTTTGTGGAAATGATGAGGAGTCACAGGCTTGTGCAATTTGTAAATGAAGCGACCAGAGGTAGTCACATCCTAGATCTTTTGCTCTCATCTGAGAAGTCGTTTGTTGATGGAGTCATTGTAGGCCCTCCCGTCGGTTTGAGCGATCATAGATGTGTAAAGTTTCGATTATGTTGTTATTACGTCGAGCCCAACTACACGTATACCCGTCAGTTTAGAAGGTGTGATTATAATAGTGTTTGCCACTTTCTTTCCTCGTTTTCGTGGAGGAATTTCTTGGATTCCGTGACAAAAGTTGATGAAAAGTATGAAATCTTTATTAGTATCTTAAAAGAAGCTGTAGAACTATTTGTTCCGTGGGTGCGTGTTGAGGCTAGTCATTCTTATTTGCCACAATATTTACAAAATATGCTGGATTATAGAGATTTCTTGTTCAGATTAGCTAATGGAAGTAGTGTTGCGGACCACTGGAGGAAATATACCGAGTTTAGTGGAAAATTTCTCCAGGCCTTGAAAAAATATAATGCGAATATTGAAAAGAGAATGCTTGAGTCCGGACGTAAAAGGAACTTCTACAGGTTTCTGAGTAATAAGCTCAGAGAGAGGGATCCGATTGGAAGCATCATGAAAGACGATGTAGTAGCTGTTGTTGATGCAGATAAGGCGGAAATATTGGCTGATAAATTTTGTGAAGTTTTTCTGGATGATACCTTGGAATTTCCGACATACATTCCGGATGTGAGTGAGCCAATGGGCGCAGTCCCGTGGTTTGATGGAAAGATGCTCTATGAACTTATTCGTAGTTGTTCCGATTCATGCTCGCTCACACCTGATGGGATACCTTCCATATTCTTGAAAAACATTGCTCATGTGGTCGCTGGTCCGCTGGCGTATATTTTCAATCAATCTCTGATGTTTGGTGAAGTGCCCAAACGCTGGAAGCATTCTTATGTTACACCTCTGTTGAAAAAGAAGCCAGGGAGCGATATCAACAACTACAGACCTATCAGCATCACGTCCATTCTGTGCAGAATCTTTGAGAAGGGGATTAAGTCTCATCTTTTTGAACATCTATCCAGAAACGGACTAATTCCTGATTGTCAGCATAGCTTCGTGCCGAAGAAGTCAGTGGAGACTAACATGCTTGAATGTCTAAATGATTGGACGTATTTCCTAGAGTCGAAAAAGGCATGTGACGTAATATATTTAGATTTCTCAAAGGCTTTTGACCGCGTTAGCCACTCAAAACTGCTTTACAGATTAACACAGCTGAAGGTGCATCCAATTATCTGTAGATGGGTTAAGGATTTCCTGTCGAACAGATCATTTCAGGTTAGAGTTGGTACAGCTTTCTCATCCATAAGGTATGTAAAAAGTGGAGTCCCACAGGGTGGCGTCTTGTCACCGCTCTTGTTCATGGTTTACACTTTAGATTTCGCAAAAAAATTGGAAAGTGCTGGTGTTATTGTAAAGCAGTTCGCGGACGACGTGAAAATCTATCGGGAAATTTCCACTGTTGATGATTGCAGAGCACTTCAGCAGGGGATTGATCTAGTCAAGGACTGGTCCAGACGTTGGTGTCTTCCTTTGGCTCCGGAGAAGACAGTGCACATGAGAATTGGGACTTCATCAGCTGCCTTAGATTACTGTATCGATGGGCAACGCATCGGGAAAGTAACTTCGGTAAAAGACTTAGGCTTCGTTTACGATGAGAAGTTGGACTTTTCAGAACATATAAAGCTAATATGTCGCAAGGGGTTGACAAGGTTGTTTCAAATTTTCAAAGCCTTAGTAACGAATGATAGAAGAGTGTTGACAATGGCGTATAAGATATATATCAGACCTATTGTCGAATTCGGATCTGTTGTGTTCTCGCCTCGTAAAAAGAGAGATGTGGCCTTGCTAGAAAAGGTTCAAAAAAGTTTTACAATGAGAGTTTTACGTAGAACCGGAGGATTTCTCTATTCTAGAATACCACGGGCTAGTATTAGAAATGCTTATTTGGGTCTTCACACTCTGGAATCGCGCCGAAAGTTGAAGGATGTTTGCACTGTTCTTAAAATGCTCGCAGAGAGGGTACGCTGCTCTGTGTCAGAATGTTACTCCGTCACACCGTCCAGAACTCGAGGCGGCTCCATGAAATTAACTTTTGCCAGAGCCAGCACCAACCTGAGGGCTAGGTCTTTCACCTGTCGAGCGGCTTCTGCTTTCGAAGCTCTCAGGTTTGGTGTTCCTGCCTCACCCCATGCATCCGCTGAGTTTAAGCGTATAGCCACAAATGCACTACTCGAGTACTAGGTCATGTGGTTAATGGTTTGTGTGTTGCTTGGTTTTGTTTTGTTTTCCTTTCTCTGTTACACGTGTGTCTTATACCCACGTAATAAATAATAATAATAATAATATGGAAGGCGAATGATCATCGTAATTGTAGATTTCCGGGCAACATTCGATAGCGTCTACTGGCCAGCTCTTTGGAGGGCAATGGAATCAGAACATATTGCACCGATAATAGTACGACTGCTACAAGAGGCCCACGCCAACTGCTCCAGCTTTGTCCGTGTACGTGAAGGAAGGTCTAACGGGTTTACAATTCGATCTGGTGTAGGGCAAGGATGCGTGTTGTTGCCGTTGCTGTTCAATATCGTTGTGGATGCAATTATGCGGAAGGTGTTTAGCGGACGACAAGAAGTTCAAATTGGAGATAATCAGTTCGTTACATACCTCATGTTCGCTGACGATAGTGCAATCTTTGCAGACACTGATGCAGAGGCAAACGATATTCTTCGAGAAATCGCTGCTATTGCTCTTACATACGGATTAACTATAAACGCTGAAAAGACAAAGGCACTCACAACCGATGGCTCACAATGCACACTCTGCTTGGACAACTCCCAGATCGAACAAGTCGCGGAGTCCAAGTACCTCGGTTCTATAGTGTAGCAGAACAAAGTCTCATGCACCGGGGAAATCCACAGCAGAATTGGCAGGGCTGCGACGACCTTCGGCTCACTAACCTGGTGTCTATGGAGGAGACACAACGTGTCGCTCGCAACAAAAATGCGTGTATTCCAATCCATTGTAATGCCAATATTGCTTTATGGTGCGGAAACATGGGTACTTCTGAAAACTGATTTGCAGAAGCTGGAAGTCTTCCACATGAGGTGCCTCAGGCGTATACTAAGCGTCCCAATTCGTGACCGGATTAAAAACGACAATATCCACAAGTCCTGCTGCAACCAGCTCACTGTCGAATCCGAGGTCCGAAAACGCAGGCTACGGTGGTTTGGACATGTAAGTCGAATGGCGGCTCAACGAATACCCAACAAATTGCTGCGATGAATCAGACCAATTGAATTGAAAGTCCAGCGAGCTGCACCAAAGAAGACGTGGATAAAGCAAATACACGACGACTTGAGTAATCGAGGCTTGTGTTTAGAGCGCGGGAGTGAAATGGCTCTGGATCGTCTGGCATGGCAGAATTTTGTCCGAGACTCTCACCACTCAATGGCACCCACAGCGACGTTATTGGCTACGAGGACGCCCTCAAACCTGACGCCCGCTAATGGGGAGTAGTAAGTAAGTAAGTAAGTAAGTACTCGCGTTACAGTGAGAAAACTGCTTATAGAGGAAAGCGGAACAGTAGGGCACAACCCATGTGCATCCAGAGACAGGAAGAAAAATGTAGGAAAAAGAAATCCTCGCCCAAGTGGTACCCTTTATTGCTCCCCTTCACTGGTCCCCATTAATGGTCCTTCCTTTACTGCCCCCACCCCCTTTACAGCTCCCCCATTACTGGTCTCACCTTCACTGATCCCCTCTTCACTAGTCCTCCTTTAATGGTTCCCACTTTACCGGATCCCATTTTACAGAACTTTCCCACTTCACTGGTTCCCGTTCGCTTCCCCCCCCCTTACTACCCCCTCCCCCAACCCTCATCTTAGTGGTATTCTTTATTGGTCCCCCTTCCTGGCTCCCATTAAAGGTTCTGCCTTTACTGGTAGCCCCTCCCCCTCCTCCCTTCGCTGGTCCTCCCATCTTTCACTGGACCCCGATTACTGGTCTCTTCTTTAGTGGTCTTCCATTGTGTTGTTGTGTTCGGAATCAGGGAACCGCTTGCGCGACATAGGTGACATCCCTTCTGAAGCGAGACACCCCTTGCATGACATCTGTGACACCTCTTCTGAACACAAACACCCAATGGCCACATAGCTGACATGCCTTTTGAATCCAAGCGCCTGTTGCAGGACGTCGGTGACACATCTTCTAAATCCGAACGCCATTTGAGCAACGTTGTTGGCATGTCTTTCGAACTCGAACGCCCTCTGCGCGACATCGGTGACACTTCTTCTGACAGTGTCGACACAGCGTGGGTGGCAACTCGTTTGAACACGGACACCTGCTACTCGACTTCTAGGAAAGGCCAGACGGATGAGCAGACGGACGGACGGACAATCGCTAACTCCTTTATATGGTAGGATATCTCTTCCTGTGAAACCCGCAGTTGCGGGATAGGATGGCGAGAAATCTGAGAAATACCGGGCACAAATTCGCTTTAGTTCCGTACTCTACTTGGTGCATGTATAATAGCTTATCCGTGTTAAAACTGCACGCGTCCTGGAATTCCTTCCCTTGCCTCTTGCCTCTCCTTACAAGGAAAGGTTACCAACTGGAAGTGGGCTTTTGCGATGCTATTTTGAAAGGATGTAGGGCCGTGTGAGCGGAGTCCAGAACCACATTTACTTTTGATTGGACACTTTTTTAAAGGCCTGAAAAAGAGGTGTGAAAACGTGGGCGCAACACTCACTATCCCTACCAGATCTGGATAGGTGGCGCGGTCGGTAGGAGTGCCGCCTCATAGGAACACACCGGCATGCTTTTGAGTTCGAGTCCGCGTACTGCCAATACCTCTTCACATATAAATTTGCTGTTATTACGCCTTCTCATGATCAATTTTAGAACATCTATACTTACAACAAACCAAGGCTTCCTGTTTGCGTCTTTATATTTGCTAGTTTTTTTTTTCGTGGTTGGCACTTGGTTGCGTAGATGTTCGCCCAAAACCCTCTACACCCACGGATTAGCGTTTCAACGAACAAGAAGTGGTCATTCCTTGCTAAGGAGAGGTTTGTTCCTCACTGACTTTTTAAAGATGCTGCTTGTGCCACAAGCGCTTGTGAAATAGTTCTTTCATAACTTTGAATCATAGCCGCTGCCGCATCGTTAAAACCTAGCACATATGGAGGAGCAAATAGTCTTGGTTTGTTGTAGGCATTGATGGTCTAAAATTGACTTCTGTGATCATGAGGAAGCGTAATAACAACGAACTAATATGTGCAAAAACTTTAGACTTGAATTCAAAAGCCCGTCGGTGTGCTCTTATGGGGCGGCACGGCCGCATTAGTTGGGCGAAGTGCGGCTGTTGGCAATTTGCCAGCAGCGCGGCGGCCCCACATGCGTTACGAGCGCGAAATCGTCTTTTGCTGTTGGGTTTTTTCGTCGCTCAGGATAGTCCGCAGATGGGTTCTCCACTCTTCGAGCGCAAAACCAGGCTAGGGAAGGGACTCCAGGGTGGGTGCCATGCAAGGTGCTCGTGTGGAAACTGCTTTCATCGCTCAGGGGGAGTCCGCAGATGGGTTCTGCAAAACCGCATACAGCTGGAAAAATGGGCAGAAAACGCCTGACAATTGAGTAGACGTTAAAAGTCCTAAGATCTCATCCAGTCAGTTGAAAAAAACTCCCAACATGCATGGGAACCGAACCCCCAACCTCCATCGCCAAGGTGGAGCCATCTACCCACTGCACCATGAGCTGTTTGGCGAAGTAGTCATCACGGACCTATAAGAGGCACAAATCGCATGGCTTCCGTGCTCCATCATCAAAGTGGAGTGCAAGCGGCTGCGTCGCGTGCGTCGCTGGGTGTGTTGCCAACAGCCGCCCTTCGCCTAAAGGCCCCCACAGAGTTCTGCGGCAGCGCCGCGGTCCTATGCTTAACCATAGGGCAGAGACGCAGAGTTCGCCGCCGGCGGCGTCGCTGCCCTATCCTTAACCATAGCGGCGAGCGGCGTTGCCGCAGAACTCTGTGGGGCCTTAAATCTTTCGGACGGGCTGCACTCCTACCGATTTCGCCATCGAGACACGTCTCGTGGTGTGTCATAGGGGTCGATGAGTGTTGAGCACACGTTTTCACGCCTCCCCCCCCCTTTCCACGTATTTGCAAAAGCAGTCAGAAAAAAACTATCTGTGGTTCTGGATTCTCTCACGGATTTACATCTGTCGAAATAGCATCGAAGGCCCACCTTGAGTTTGGAACCTTTCCTTGTTAATAGCTCCACAGCTTTCAAACCTGCCGTTGCACGATGGCAGCACGCACGTCCGAGGCGAAGGCTTGTCGCGGTAACTGCTCCTTCCATAAATACCAACTTCTTCATTTTCAGAAAAGCCTCACTGATGACTTGGAATTTCCGAATAGACGTGTTGAATATGTGGATTACATCAGTGCCGTATCACTAATGTAGTGATACTTGCGTGTGATGACGTGTGCAAGAGGTGGTGTAAGTGTGCGAGAAAATTCCCCAAATTGCACCTACATAGTGTCCAAACGGATTTAGCCATCACCATCCTGAGCTATACGAAAGCAGGACGATGACGCAATGCGTGGCGCAGCTTGGAATCGACAGAACGATGCTCGCAGTGACACGACTCACACAGGTGAGAGAAGACCTCCGGAGTTCCGAATTTGGCCAACGTTCAGTATTCAGAGACGCTGTCACATGGGCCAAGTCCTCGAGTATAAGGTGGTTGGCCATGTGATAAGAACGACTGCCGTCGCCGATTCCGCGGGACTTCAAGAGGGCACAGGACGCCCACCAACACATTGGTCGGACTTCTTCATGAAAGCCCTGAACGAACCATATGAGGCTCTTCATGCCCCTCTGACGAGGAAGATCCACTGACGTACTCTGGCTCTTGACCGGGATGATTTGAGACGTTGCTGGCGCGCGCTAGTGCAACTCGTTGATCAACAGGACGATAAGTGCAGGTGACAATGAATAGAAATTGAATAGAATGTAATGCCATTTATCATGTTTTTTTCACGTTTCTCACGGGACGTTCCATTCCCTTAACCTTCCAAAGATCCAGCAACGGCAGCCCAACTGAAGCACAAAATAAACAGGGACTCAACTTCAATCTTGTCCTGCATTTGATTGTCGTTCGATTTCTTTATTGGTATTCAAGCTGAGAATACGAAAAGTGATTTAATGTTTTCTGTTTATCATTTTCACTTGAATGAAGAAATCAGCTCCATTGGCTCCTCCTTCTGCGCCAAATTTTTAGTGCTGACGATAGGAAAACTGAAATGCTCGAATAAAGTCTGATCACAAGGAGATGAACAAAATGGGAAGAGGCTTACAGTTAGTGTCCACCTATCGTATGGCATAAGGCACGGATATAAATCGTAGATTCAAGCAGGATGAATTGTAGCATATGCACGCTACCCTAAAATTGGCAGGATTCACAAAAAAAACTTGTCAAGGCAAATAATGTAACATCGTAAGAAAGCCTCTTGAGTTACCATAACGAAGCGTGACTATGAAAATAGTTGGGTTAACTCATCTTGTCTAGCTAGAAGGAGTTCGAAAGAATTTCGCACTTTTAGCGCGCAGGGGTCCTCCCGTACCACAGAATTTCGAGCGCAGTAGAAAGGAATAAACTTCTGGGATTACCTTCGCTTACATTTTGCCCTAGGCTGTTGACGTTTGCACTATTCACAACCTGCTGCACCACAGAAATACATAAGGGCAATAATACGAAGCAGTTATTTAGATTGGCAAACTCGCACACTAGGGGTCTATGCTAAAACCTGTTCCGACCAAAATCCAGACTTTATGCCAACTCATTCACATATAGATTTGACTGCATATACCTCAGGGTCACAATTTTTTTAAGGTTTTATCGCCTAAACAATTCAAGCTGTTTGTAGACAAACTGTTGCTCAGAAACGACTTTTCTTGAGATCGACTAGTTTGTTAAGTTCTACTGCTGCTCATGACAGATTTCGCCCCATTGTAATAATTCATCACAGCGACGATTTTCTGTTATAAAAAGCAATCGGCTCTGCGCTTCTGGAGAATACCCTATGATGGACCGCGGGTCAGAAGAATGGAGACGGTTGACTAGGGCTACCGTAATCCTTCACATGCAATATGTGCTCTGCTGCAGTCACGGACGCTCAAGATGATGCCTAGTATTGAACTTTGTTCGGAGACTTGTAGGTAGCAAATTAACATTGAGTCCTGGAACCTTTTATACTCTCGCCGCGGCGTGGCGCGTCAATTCGGGGGGCGCTGCTACACGATTGCAGTTAGAAAGGGGAGCGACGGCGATGCGCGGTCACGAGCTTCAGCGTAGCGTGCGTACGTAGCGTTCGTTCACCAAGAAGGATTACGTAGGAGACGGTCTATGAGTCAATGGAGGACCAAAACAGAACGAATTCATCTGGCTGATGAGCGGAGTGCATCTTGTCAATGTTAGTGGTGGGCTTCCTGTGGGGAGCGACGAGTCCTCTCTTATGGCTGGGGTCGAACCTAGGGTAGAAATTGGTGAGTGTGGTATATAGTTGAATCCCCTGCAATGCAAGTGGTACTAAACGACCTTTATTTCGCAATATGTGCGGGTTCAAATGTAAAACTTCTGGAATCGCCGAGAATCACTCAGAATTCATTCCCATGTGGCCATTCCGGGGTCACTGTGCACTGAACATATCTTTAGCGTTGCTCACTGATTTTGCCCAAACTCCAGCGTAATACGAAAAACGAATGTTAGATTCGTGATCAGCACCCCAAATAGCACCAATAGGCAAAGTTTGGGCGAAATCGGTGATTATGACCTTGACAGCCTTGGTCACCGACCCTACCGTGATCAATTTCAAAAACGGATATCAGAATCGTGATCAACACCCTCAAACACACCCTCATAGGCGAAGTTTGGTTGACTCCCCCCCCCCCAACCCCTACCCTCTAACCCTCTATGGAGCCCTGAAAGTGCAATAGTGCCACCCTTTTGCTACATCCTTTTTGTTCTGTTGATTGGGGAACCTAGACAAAAAGGCCATAGCAAAATGGTTCACACGGTGTGGAACTTCCCACTCCATACCGAGCCTGCCGCAGCTGATCGCGCCGCGCCACGCCGTTCCCTCCCGCGTCTCGATTCGCCGAATACCCTAACCCAGAATTCCGTCAATTGTGGTATTTTGGGGCGGGAGTATGAAAGCGATGCGGCGCCGCCAGGCGGCGCTAATAATCGATAGCTATGTCAAACGTCATGCCGCGTCAACGTGTATGCACACCCCTCACTGCGGCCTCCGCTGCCACAGTGCGACTCCGCCCTTCCGCCCTATGCTTCAGCGTGGCTGCCGCACTGCCGCTGTGTAGTGTGCACGCGGCTTATGGCATACTCCCGTGGACACTCTCGCTGTCAGCCACGAATGGTGCCAGCGCCCTGCAGCCCCGCCACACCCACGTTGCGCCGACAGCTTGCCGTCTTCCTGATACCCTCATAAAAATCATGGGAGAAATTATAAAACATGCAACAAACAATAAACAAGTACAACCACGAAACCCTTATGTCCTCTAGTGCTGACAATTGGTAGAATGCATGCCTAAGACAGCATTCCTAACTGAGGGAGGAACCAAGAAAAAATTCTCTATTGAGTTTGTTGTTTAATCTGCCTGATTAATCCAAGGAGAGGTGAAGAACCTGCACTCAGAAAAAAATATTGAAAGCAACGAAAAATCATGAATATGATGCCGATGCCGAATAAACCATCATTATGTCGTATCCCAGCCCGCCGATGTTCTATTGCATCGTAGCAATGGTGCATCTCCGCTTGGCCGCACACCATGGTGCGAGGAATCGGTGGTCCAACGAGAGGCGTCGGGCTCAGGACGAGTAGCGGTCTCAGCCTCGACTGAGCTCGCTTCAGATCTCAGTAAAATGGCAAATGGCTTTCCGATCGGCATAAGAATATATGGTTGAAAAGCCCTCGCTTGAGGAAGAAATCTGACGCATTACTTTTCTAGAAGAGGATGATGCAAAGGCGCAAAAGCGGAAAAACTAAATCCTTAAAAAATTTTGTGCAAAGTGTGCACTTAGGAGAAGCCTTCAACCTGATCCAAAGCGACTCGACCTGTCCTACCTCCACTGTAATAAGCCCCTACAAGCGTACTGTGGACCGATGGAAGCCGGGCTTCCTATCTGTTTGCACAAAATGGGTTTAGTCCCACCGAAAGTGAAGAAATTAAACTAAGCAAGTGAAACCCTGACGTGGAGTGGATTCGAGGTGACGAATGACTCCTGTTTTTCCATTATTCAAGCTCATGGCTTAGTCGCAGTTTGAACGAGCTTATTTCTATCAACTTTGCAGAATTTATTTCAGTAAGAACCGAGAAACATGGGACTAAGTCGGAAAAAGTGCTTCTGAACTAACTTACATGTGTGTTCGGCTTTCTAAAGATCTTAGGACACGATCTGCCCTCCCCTCGTAGAGCAGATGCATGGAGGAGTTTAAAAAAGTACAAAAACTAGAGCACTGTTGTAATATTGGTTTAATGCTGCCAAGGAGCGGG
The DNA here is from genome assembly GCA_947396885.1 of Heligmosomoides polygyrus polygyrus. Classification (NCBI taxonomy): domain Eukaryota; kingdom Metazoa; phylum Nematoda; class Chromadorea; order Rhabditida; family Heligmosomidae; genus Heligmosomoides; species Heligmosomoides polygyrus. The sequence goes on along the minus strand of OX377202.1, from coordinate 72,311,638 downwards.
AATAGGCATGTGAAAACATTCGGCGCAAGCAGAATATATTCACAGGTTATTCAAGTTCGTTTCCCAAAGGCAGTTTTTCCTTTTCTTGCCTTTAGAACCGTGTTGTCATTCTGTGGTTGGGCTCCGCGGGCAAGCTAAACTCCTGCTCGGAGCCCCAACTTCGAGCCTTTTGAAGAAATTCCACTCCAGACTACTGACCACGATCGGTAGAATCAGTAGAAAATCTTCCAGCAGACTGCCTCCAAAGCAAAAAGGTCCTTAGGAGGTAATTTTTTGAGGGAGCAGGTAGAGGCCGTAAACCGACCGTACTCCTTGGGCCAATACATAAACTATCACTTTGTACGATTTTCATCTAAAAATTATACGCCTGTTTTGCACATCATCGGATATCAAACCTGCTCACCGTTACGAATATGACATTCTTCTCAAAAATGGTTGCTTTTGAAGAATCTTATTAGAAAGCGGCGCTTTCTCGCCCAAAATGGCGCAAAAAGCGCAATTTTGCGTTGAATGGACAAAAGATAGGGCTGGTATTGTAATTTCATTTGAATCAAAAAATCTTCTGACGCTTGCGCGTCAGCACACTGACTATTGTCACGTTTTGTCCTTATGTGTCTCCTGACACAGACGAGGAGAATCGACTGCTTTAGGCCTATGTTATTCCACCGCTCACTCCGAGAAAAGGTTAATGATAAGCTCCCATATGACTCATCGCGTGGCTCTATCCATATGGGAGCTTATCATCGGGCTTCGCTCGGGGTGAGCGATGGTAACATAGGCATTAAGCGGCTTTCACACTGCCGTTGCTGCTGTTGCAGCAACGAGTAACGAAAAAGGGGGTGGAGTTCTACGTTTGCTGCAGCCGCAGTGCGTGAGATAAGATAATGAGATAAAACCTGTGATACGCCTCCGTTGACGAGTATAGCCATTAGACCTAACCATGCGCTGACGTGGCAAGGTGCCAGCGCCTGCTCATGCCATCCGAGCCGTTGTCATTGGAGCACGGTTTCGTAGCCCAGTGGGAGTCGGCAGCTGGGTTCTGCGCTCAAAAAGCTCGAAGAGCGCAGAACCAGGCTAGGGGAGGGACTCCAGGGTGCGTGCGATCCAAGCTGCTCGTGTGGAAACTGCTTTCGTCGCCCTGTGGGAGTCGGCAGCAGGGTTCTGCGCTCGAACAGCGACGGCTAGGGAAGGTAATCCAGGATGTTGTGCAGAAATTGCGCACCGAAAAAAAACCCGGCCTCCCTCGCATGCAGAACGCGACTATCCACCGCTCCACGATCCGCTTGCCGTGAGTGTCAACGCGGGCATATAAGACATCGATCGCACGCCCTCGTGGAGGCCGACACGACGCAACGGCAGCAGCCACACGCTACAGTATCACGGGTTGATGAGCAAACCTGCACATCAACTTCCCCCCCCCCAAACTCCATGGAGAGCATCAGCGGAATTAGGGGCAGCGCGACAGGAGGTACACCCGCCCCCTGCTGGGAGGCGTGGCGTCAGGTGGTACACCGCTGTTTTGCGGACCACAAACTTTTGTTTTACGTGTCAAATATCTCGGAAGGCAGCAGTTAGACTCATGGTAAAGCCTAGGGGTTGGGGACGGGTGAGCAAGGGGGATAAGAGGAAGATCGCACGCCCCCCCCCCCCAGCAGGGGCGGGTGTACTTCGTGACCGTCCCCCAGAATTTGGTTAGGTCTAATAAAACCGTTGTCGAGCATCAGCAGCAAGAAATGATGGCGTCATTCCTTAAGCTGAGGCCGCGCAACCGTTGCGCAGCCGATGCCGGTGTTGCTGATGCGAGGTTGCGGCAACAGCAGAATGAAAGTCTTATCGTTGCTGTTGTTGCTCCTCTGCGCCTCTGCAGTATGCTTCATCATTTTGGCATCGGTTGCGCAACAGCGCCAACGGCAGTGTGAAAGCCGCTTTACTGTGCGACAGTTACTTGAATTTGTTACAGGTTTTCTCCATTCCGCCGTATTTCTCACCTTTCTCAGCTCAACTGGAAATATTGTATTGAAATACCGCTTGATTAGATTTGCACTAAAAATGGGCTTCACTCTCTTGGACTACGATTTTTTTCTTAACTGTTCTGGACAAGTATTTGCGGAACAAGGTCGATAAATGCAAGTCTGGGAAGGGGACCAACCTAAATCCCTTCAATTATTAGCAGGTATGCTGCATAAACCCTAGGTGTCCTTCTGCAAATGCAACGTTAGTGCGTCCTCCCTTGGGTTTTCAATTAAACTTCTTTTTTAGAAAAAATTTGTGAAGAATGAATCTTTCTGTTGAAGGCTTAATCCGTTTGGACACCAATGCCAAACTGGAGACTTCTGACCACGTCCAACACACGCTCGCAAGATCCACTATGCCAGTGACGCTGCAGTGTTGTAGTGTAATTCGCCCTCGACGTCTTTACAGGTCCAATAGGTGGCAACTAAGAAGTATGAGTCGCTTTTGACAGGCAGTTTTGGCAACGCCTGGAAGTCGCACCTGACGGAACCCTAACAGGGGACTGCGATCGAAGTATTGGCAAAGTCATCAGAGAACAGTGCACAAAACTGTTGAGAAGGTACATCGAAAAAAAAAAAAGAACTGGAAGTGAATTGCCTGGCTGTTGTATAGCTATTGTATCCAACGCCGAACGTGTAGTCTATCCAATATGTCGAGAGCGCTTTCACTCTATCGAGCTTCTTGCTAAACAGCGCGGTGAAGAAGCTGTCAAGAATATCAAGTATGTCTCACAGTAGTTATCACAGAGCGGGTTGGCACCGCTAGGAAAGTGGATTTAGCATCTCCACGGTGACGTCTTCCTGACAAGAATTTTCAAAACATTATGTCGATTACTCATTTACCCAGGTTCGTACGTTAAGTGTCTCCCTTGGTTACGCTAGCGGTCCGCCGCCCGCCACCGCCACCGATTACAATAGCGTGGCGCCTTTGAGCCCGCCTTGGACGAGCTATAAAGGATGAACTGTGCGCCGCGGAGCAGACTTTCCGTCGTAGGCTGGTGATTGAGGCCTTTAGTCGTTTCTAGCTCTGTATTCTCTTTATATTTCTGGTATTCGTATGCTTGGAACGTTGACTGACACCCGGGAGGGGGTCTTCTTGTATTACACCGTAGTGAATGCAATAAAGATTGAATTAGCCATATCCACATGGTATTAAATACTTTTGTTTTGCGTTTGTTGCTGCTAAAGCAGTAACAGCGCATCTAACCTTAATTGAAGACGAGATTAGAAATCTTTCTGGTTTTTCCTAATTAGTTTGAGCTCACGAGTCTAACCTGATCCCAATCAATAAAATTAGTCTTCGCGGTTCATGGCTATGAATATGTGCGGTCAATTTTTCAGTCGAATCAAACTAAGATCTTCCTTAAATTTACTAAATGATAAATACTAAATGAGTTCCGAGCGCAGCACAAAGCTGCCCCTCGAAGTGAGCTAGAGAATGAGATGACGTTACACCTCAGCTAAGGCCTATGGTATACTCCCGCGGAATTATCCGCGGAACGGGAATAATCTAGCCGGGACCCAACGCGCGCCCAATAGCCGCAGTCCGTAACGCCCATTTTCCGCGGAACGTCGGCGGTGGTCGGTGGACGAGGAGCGGTCTTTATGTACGAATGGTCGCCGCGGCCGCGACGACGACTGTCGCGTGCGCGATGAGCTCAGCTGTGGCCGTGGGAGCTGTGCCTCATATGACTTGCTGCAGATGCTAGGTTTGAATTGTTGATATCCTTTCTGCTGTTGCAGAAACTGCGGGGAAACATGCTCTGGTTCAGAGATTGAGTTCGAGTTATAAAACTAAGCAACGTTCTAATGCTCAATTTTATATGCTTCTTCAGGAAAAGCTGAAAATATGACACACTATCGCAATGAAACTGAGTTTGTATACACTTTCTAACACTTGATGTGCAAGTTTTGATACAGGTTTAGATACCACTGGAAGCTGAAGTCACCCAATTGCGACGTCTTCTGCTGCGCTCACCGTGCGAGTGGCCGCGTCCGAGGCGACCATTCGTACATAATGTCCCGCAGCCGTCGGTGGACGGGCTGGTATACTTCCCGTCCGCCGACCGACCCCACCGACCGACAACCTCCCGCAGTGCAATGCACCGCGAGAGGCTGTCGGTCAGCGTTATCAAAAATGTTATCAAGAAATAAACGTGATCCAGTTCAAAAGCGACCGATTCCATGAACTTGGAACGTTCCTAATTCACGGAATGATAAGCGCGCTCCAATGCGATTATCATTCAGTGTCGGCCGCCGACCGTACTGGTCGGCGACCACTTTCCGCGGTGCACTTCCCATCCGCGGACATCCCGCGGGCACTCACGCGGGACTATACCATAGGCCTAAGGAGAGTCGACTCAATGAGTGAATCACCGTCCTAGAAATGAACCTCCAAAGCAGCAATGCACGCTCTGCTCAACTCGTCCCATCTCGTAGGGAAATGTTGTCCGAGGTCCGAGGCGGGCGCGGCAACCGGTCAGCCTACGGTGGTCGAGCGCGTCACCCGCCTTCCACAGTAGTCCACAGACACCGAACGTAATGTACCCCATTTGTGACATAGCATTAGGGGATTCCACCTTTTTCCGTTCCCTCTTGTGTAGATCTGAGCTCAACTAACTCCGTGCAGTCCACATCAAAGCAGGCCACGACCGCTAGTTATGCAGCTAGCGGCCGTCTACAAGACGTGTAGACGACGTGGCGTGTTACATCATTGCAGCAACACTGACGTGATGGGATTTGCGCGTAAGACTTGTGTTGGACGTGGATCCAACACGCCAGGGAAATCTCCAATTTGGAAGTTGGTGTCCAGACAAGTTCAGACCTCTCTTGAATTCACGTCAACCATGGAAATCGCTCACCGTCTCTCTTAGACACCTAGAAACAAGTTGCATAGTGGCGGCGCTCGCAGCCACATAAGCGAACGTCATTAGTTCGAACATGTGGGACACATCGCCAAGCAGCGATCCGATGAGATAGTTTGCCAGCAGTGCAGTTAGTGTGGCAGCTACCAACAGCGCCCTAGATCCTCTAACTTCCATCTTCAGGGTCACCTGCGGAGGAATATTAGTGAGCAAGATAGAACTGCTACAGAGTCCAACACAGGGTACATACCGCATATCCAACTGCGAAGGAGGCCGAGGTTACGAAGACGAATGGCTCATTCATAGTGCACTTTGTTTCTCTAATGCAGCCAATGACAAGGCCTTGAACGAGCGCCAACCATAGCATTGTAAAACGGACGCTCGCATCGTCATTGAAATTTCGTTCCTGCTGAAGTGAAGAGATGGTTTCTCGGAAATATCCTGGTCAGAGGGAGGTACGGTACTCTACTGTCTGGCAAGGCTTTAAAACTTAATGTAGACAGTTATACAAAGAATACCAGGCGTGAAGCGGCTCGGAGGGGGCCGTCTTGTAAGGCAGAACTATACGACGATCTCTGTTGCATGACATCAAAGATTTCACACAGCACTGATGCGCCCTACCACAGTGGTGAACTGAGCTAGGCCATTTCTGCTGTAATTGGACATTTAAGTGCCTTCTTACCAAGGAATGATTACCAGAAGGTGAAACGAAACTGTTTTATGAGTCGAGAGTTGTTTGTTCTAAATGGGATACACGACCGGGCGCAGAGCGGCTCGGAGGGGGTCACCTTGTATTAGTTGATTATCCACCTTGGTGTGAAGGTACATAAATGCCCAATTACATCAGAAGTGGCCTAGCTCGGTTCATCACTAGGGTAGAACACACCAGTGCTGTGTAAAATTAATTGTAATTTCGTGCAATACAGAACGTCGAATATAAAGGGCTTCCCTACAACGTGGCCCCCTCCGAGCCGCTTTGCGCCCGCAACCGTGGGTGCGTTCGGTCCCCTTTTCTTCTTCTGTCCCCCACTAGGATAGATCCCGGTTTCTCAAATATAGCACCTACTCAGGAATCTCTGTAACCGTACCTTAAGAAGCATTGAAGCAGTAAGTCCGGGCATAATAACGTAAGCAACTAGAGCGGCTAGCTCCTCTCCAATGACTAATTTTGAAAAGCACCCAGCAATAAAGGACCCCAACCAAGAACTCGCAGCTGAAAACGTTAGCAAAATAGTCGTCCATGTGAATACTTCAATAACTGCTCTGCGTTGGATGTAGTCTTCGTCCTAAAATAGCAATCATCACGAGGGAACAGCTACGCAGGGACCGTACCTCTGTTTCACTCCAAAGTCGCTCACGTGTTGACTCCGTTCTGCTTCGTGCGCTTCTCGATGATCGCCGCGAGGGAGTAGTAGCTTCCATGAGTCCACGGGTTTGCAGTCCACACACAGCATCTTCAAGCTCGGAACGGTAGAGATCACACACTGAGAAAAGCTCCTCCATTGGAGAAATGTTAGTAGTTAACACGTGAAGATTAGGGATTCATCCCACCGCTCCGTTCCACTTTTATAATGCTCTAATGACCAGTGATAACTATTGAAGATAGCAGTTGTCTTCAGCATGAACAAACCGAGTCTAGTCCTTTAGTAATAGTAAAGAGTTTTTATAGACAGCTGCCGAGCTCGGAACTAATCCAGGGATGGGAAGTTGAAGTTGAATATTTCTTGGAATATTTGTTAAATCTAAGAAATCTAAAAGACAACAGTGAATAACACTAACGCAGAAGTTTTTTAATAACATACGTGAGGGAATTGCTAAGATCACTAGAACCAGATTGTTCGACGCGCCACACACGTGGGCTGCGTCCATATGGGCATTCGATCGATGCGCATCGCTCTCTTGCACGCCTTCGATGGCTGCCACTGGCAGGATGATCGGATCGTTTTTGCATTTCAACTGACTGGTTGAGATTTGAGGGGTTTTGACGTCCACACAATTTTCTGGCGTTCTGTGCGCATTTTTCTAGCTGTACGCGCTTTTGCAGAACCCAGTTGCGGTGTCCCCCTTGACGACGGAGGCAGTTTTCACACGAGCAGCATGGATGAACCACACCCCGAAGTCCCTTCCCTAGCCTGGATCTGCACTCGAAGGGCGCAAAACCTAGCTGCAGAGTGCCCCTGGGCGACGAAAGTATTAGGGGGGGGGGCAAAAGTAATGAGACACCCCATGCCGTGTCCATATATCTCGTGGCTGGAGTCTGGTTTCGTGCTTATCGTATTTCTATGTTTGTATGCTACTTAATGAAGCGCATCTGAAAAGTTACCACTTCCGCCCTTTCCAGAAGCATGCCAAAAACCCCAGCCTGTCTCATGCCGAAACCCCAGTCTGACGACTCGACCTGTGTCGCGTAAATCTCCCCCAATTCCCAACCCCGAGCAGCCTGGGCTCAATATTCACGCAGGATGAGAAGTACGTCTTCTACCTTAACCCTGCCAAGCAGCGAGTCTGGATGAGGCCTGGTGAATTGTTACCGACCTTCGTTCGGCGAGATGTTCACGGCGAGAAGCATCTTTGGAGCTTTTGGGTCTCCGCCCATAGTTCGGTTTACCGGAGGCTGTTTCCCAAGAGCACCGCGATGAACTCCAAGGCCATGGTGAACGAAATAGAGGAGATGGGCCGGCGACTCGCTCTTATTCATTCGCAGCGCTTCAAGAAGGTTCTCCTCTTCGACAACGCCGCACCCCATCGGGAACAAGTAAGCACGGATAAGCTTGGCCAGCTGGGCTACGTTCACATGCCTCACCCACCGTATTCGCTGGACATCTGTCCATGCAACTACCACTACTACTTGAGCCTACAGGACTTCCTAGTCGGAAGGGACACAAGAACCCAAGCAGTCCTTGACAGCCATATCGAGCTGTTGATCAACACCAGGCTCAAGCAGTTCTGGAAGGATGGGATCAGGAAGTTGGCTGAGCGATGGCAGCAAGGTCCTTGCCCTTAATAGCAAATACACTCCTCAGCATCGTTGAGTTGTAATTGAGTTATGAGGAGATAAAGATTTTTTTCATTTTGTCTCATTACTTTTGGCCTCGCCTAATAGTCTTCACACGAGCAGCTTGGATGGACCTCAAAATCTATTCCGATCTGGCTTTAATTGCCATAGATCCACTCCGTATGTAACCAGTTCTAAAGTGGCCTACCTTAGTGCGGATGTACAGCCTCAAACGTCTCATGAAATTTGGGGCGATAGCACACAACCCATAGTGAGTAATTCAATCTCACTCTCAAATCGATCCCAATCAAAATCTCATATCGACCAAGGTACTCCATTGGGTTGAGATCTGACGAATACGGTGGCCATTCCTGAGATGTGTCGAAACTTTAAAGACGGGCTTCACCCCAGCCATAAGTCGTTTACGGACTGTTTAGTGGAGCAGAGTCCTGTTGGAGCGTCCACTTTTGGTCGTGGGAATTGCACTCTAATTTGATATTGGACAACGGCGGCAGATTAAAAGCAAACTGTTTCAAAATAACAAAACGTTGAGTTGGCCTACGGACCAATATTTGTAATTTCCTAGCCCGGAGAACTGTCACTGTTCACACTTGTTTCGATTCTCTAACGGTACCACTCTCCGTCGAGACCGCCGCTTTTTGTTGATGAAAGCTTTAAAGGCATTTGATTTCTTATATTTTCTGTTGAAAAAGTGCACCGAGAACCTGTCACCCTCTCCATCACCTCACCAGGGCTCTTCGTGAAACGAAAACAGAAGAGATGCGATGGATGGGAGAATTGAAATGAAAGAAAACCGGGAGCAATAAAGGAAGGAGCTAAGAACTATTGGATGGCCAAAAATTTGGGTTAAATTTAGGTTAAATCTGTTGATTTCGACACAGTCCTGCGCATATTTGTTTCAAGTGGACAGTAAGCTAAATTGAAGCAATACCGAAGCAATATTCTAACGATTTATTAGGTTGTTCGGAAAGTTTTCAGCGTTATGAGAGCTTTACTTTGAACTACCATAACTTTCTCACCAGAATCTTCTCGGCTTTAGTTGATATAGGCACCGTTCTAATCGGCACACATTTTTCAACACGCCACCTGTCGACTTATTCCATCAGCAACAAATTAGGTGGTCGAGATTCGACAAAATCCACGAAAGCTATTTTAGCTTGGTCCTGATTGGTGAAGGTTTTACCAGCGAGAAAGTTCTGAAAGTGGTTGGAAAGATATTAGTTTGGAGAGATGTTTAGAGAATATGGCAGAATTTCAATCCTTAATTCGTTCAGTTTTCGAATAGTGATTTTTGGAACGTGTGGGCAGCGTTATCGAGCAAAAAATCAGGCCTCTTCTGTTGACCAATGCTGACTGAAGTTGACGCTATTTTCGGTGCATTTCGTCCTTACAGTAGGACTCTGCTGTGATCGTTTGGCCTCATGCCGAGAAATTGTAATGGATCACACCAGCCGCCGACCGCAACACAGTGATCATTACCTTTTTTGATGGAGGTTTGCCCTTGGAAAACGTAAAAGAAATTATAGGGGTTTCGCTGGCATCCAACCGCTGTTCGGACCATTTCCTGTTATCATACAGAACCCACTTTTTATGACAACTGATGATTCGATCCAAAAACGTACTTCAATAAGCCCATCAAGAGCAGAAATATCAAACAACGTTGAAACATAAAATTACTTAGTTAGATAGAGCGAAAATTCTGTACAGAAAGTAGCATTAATGCGCAATGCAAGTAGAATTTTTACTTAATAATAGACGAATGAAAAAAGAAACACAAAACGCTGAGAACTTTCCGGACATCCTAATATATATATATATATATATATATATATATTTGTCCCATAAGTTCGCCGTTTTTTTTAACGATTCACTGCAGATTTCGCCGGCGATCTCTTGCATAGCGCTGCATAGCTTTCGAAAAAAAATGATTTGCTCTATCAGAGCATGTATTGCATTTTTTTAATCATGAATTTGGTCAATTTTTAGGTCGTTGAAGTGAAAAGAGAAAAAGTGAAAAAGTAGCCATTTGCGCACTTGTTCTCTCCGCTCTTAGGTTTGTAATTTTTTGCGCAGTTTTTTATAGCACTTGGAAGACAATATTCTGTACTATAAGAATATATGTTGTATTTTCTCACTTTCCCTTTATTGATTTTTAGGCCATCAAATTGGGACGTCCGACGTTTCCGTCCGAGTTTTTACCAAAACTGCGGTTCTGTGGTTGGACTTTTTTGCTTGGTGTTATATGTCGTTTGGAAGAGGATGTCTTGCTCAGTAAGAATTTGTGTCGCGTTTATTGGCTCAAGCTGATTTCTGTCGAATATCAACAACTGAAGAAGGAGAAGGAGTTGTTGGTGAAGACGATTTTTCTCTTTTTGGCATTTTGTTGACATTCAATAGAAATCAATAAACGCGACACAAATTCTTATAGAGCAAGACATTCTCTTTCGAACGACGTATAACACCAACCCAAAAAGTCCAATCACAGAGAAGGAGCTGTCGGCAAAAATAACCATCCTCCTTCAGACTTCTTAATTTGATGACCTAAAAATCAATAAAGGACAAATGAGCAAATAGCACTAACACATATTCTTGTAGCACAGAATATTGTCTTCCAAACGCTACAAAAACATGCGCAAAAAATTACAAACCTAAGCGGAGAAAGCAAGTGCGTAAATGGCTACTTTTTCACTTTCTCACTTTTCACTTCAACGACCTAAAAATTGACAAAATTCATGATGAAAAAGAAATGCAATACACGAAATGCAATACAAATCTGATAGAGCAAATCATTCTCTTTCGAAAATTGTGCAGCGCTATGCAAGAGATCGCCGGCGAAATCTGCAGTGAATCGTTGAAAAAAACGGCGAAGACTTATGGGGCAGCCTAATATATGTATATACAAGTGCTCCGACACGCCTAACGGCATGTCTCGCACTTGCGGGCTTCGCACGACTTTCTAGCATCACTGACCTATGGAAAATAGTTTTTGTAGAACATAGTAAGGACTTGGCGCGTACTTTATCGGCACCAAGCCCTTCACCACTTCGTTATCATCACTTGCCAGTCTTTCCTGACCGGCCAGTATTGTCATTGTTTGTGCTGCGCAGTATTTCTGTTCCTCAGGTTGTCCCTCCGCAATAGTGCTCATGCTCAACAGCTAGCGTTTCAAGTTGTCGTTGACATGTCCTCCGAAGCCAGGTTCTCTCGTTTCTTCTTACTGGATTTAATTGCTGGTCCGCCTTTACAGGCCTTCCCTCCCCCTCTTTAGTCCCCACCTTCCTGGTCCCAACTACTGGCCCACTTCTTTGTTTCCACTATTGACACCTACTGGTCTCTTCTTGCTGGTTTCCCGTCCTGGCCTCTCCTCCAGGTTCTTCCTTTCCTTCCTGGTCACTCTCCTGGTTCACCATAGAGGTCCCCCTTATAGCCCTTCTCCACCACCCCCTTAGTGGTCCTCCCATGCTCACGGCACGGTCGGTGACGCGTATTCAGAATCAGGATGCTTGCTGCGCGACGAAGAGGGCCCGTTTTCTGGATCAAAAAGCTCAGAAGCGCCGCAGTCGCAGCTGTGTCGAGAATGCGGAGGCTATGCATGAGGCAGATTCCTTCCTCTCCATATGAATTCCCTTAAGCCCCCCGCACACGTTTGCGGCAACGCGGCAGCCCTACCTTAAGCATGGGGCAGAGTCGCCGCGCGAAGCAAAACTAGCCTCGCAAGGCCTGCTGCTGATGTGCCGCCTACGCGGGAGATGCGGCAGACCCGGTACCGCCTATGCGGCAGACGCGGTGGCAGCGGCAGTAATTCTTCAAGGCATTGTTGCCGCATTGCCGCGTTGGTGATTGAGCGAGCGGGAGGAGTGCCGCGTGAACTGCGGGCGGGAGGAGTGCCGCGTGAACTGCGGGCGGGAGGACTGCCGCGTGAGCACGCGGCGGTAGAAGCCGCGTACGCGGCTGTTCTGGACTCTGCCACGTACGCGGCTGCCGCAAAAGTGTGTGGAGGGCTTTACGGCTCCCTTCTTGTTGGTTCCCAATGCTGGTCTCGCCTCCAGGTCCCATCTTCAAGGTATATATTCCTCTTCCTACCCCCCCCCCTCGGAATCCTTCCCACTATTCTTTTATATTTTATTTATTCTTATATGTATTTATATGTTTATTTATTTATATATTTATATATATTTATATATTTTTGTATTTATATATTTATATATATTAGGATGTCTGTATATATATTTATTTATACTTACATAGTTCATTATATACAAAATGTATAAAATGTATGTACATCTTACTATATATAATTCGCTTAATCCGTCGGTCACGTTGTCAGTCACGGGGAGGGGGGACTGAAGCCAAGATATGCCTAGGACAGTGCGGCGTATGCCAGCCGGGTTTTCTTTCAGCTTAACAATGGGCGACTGCCAGCGAACTGAAACCCGGGCGGCGGATCACCCAAGTTTACGATGTATTCAGCGAACAACGCGTCAGGGTAAGAATGAACACGTCGGTGACCGTGCATGACGAGCCGCAGACGTGCCGAACACGTCGGCGACCGTGCATGGCGAGCCGTAGACGTGCCGAACACGTCGGTGACCGTGGGGTACATCAGGGTTCTGCGCTTTCCCCACCCCTCTTTGTTGTCGTCATGGATGCCATCACACGAGATCTTCAGAACCCCGTCCCTTGGATTTTGCTTTATGCTGATGACGTAATGCTCGCTAGCGAAGGTAAAGATGAACTCGAACGAGAGGTTCAAGCTTGGTGTGATCGCTTGGAGCGGTTTGGACTCAAATTGAACGTGAAGAAGACCGAATATCTAACGACGGACGTTACTGAGTCCAGCTCCATTAAGGTTAACGGCATCGAGCTCCCACGCACTTCGGTCTTTAAGTACCTGGGATCAGCAGTCACGTCTAACGGCAAACTGATGATTGAAGTGAATTCACGGATGAGCGCAGCTTGGTACAAGTGGCGTTCGTTGACTGGGGTGCTCTGCGATAGGAAGATACCGGAGCGCTTGAAGTCGAAGATATACAGAGCAGTCGTCCGGCCAGTAGCGATGTACGGCGATGAGTGTTGGCCTGCGACCAGGGAAGTTGAAACGCGCCTCAGCGTCATGGAGACGAAGATGCTGCGCTGGACGGCTGGAGTCACGCGCATGGACCGCATCCGAAACGATGTCATTCGGCAGAAGTTCGGTGTCGCGCCGATAGCCGACAAGATGCGCGAAGCTCGCTTGCGATGGTACGGCCACGTTCTGCGTGGAAAGGAAGACAGCGTCCGCAAGATAGGCCTTAACTTCCAGGTAATAGGAAAGCGGCCTAGAGGGCGCCCGAAGCAGCGCTGGTTAGATACGTTACATGCGGAATTGAAGATTACTGGTGTTTACCCTGATCTAGCGCTGGATCGGGAAAGGTGGCGTCATAACACCAGGATAGCGGACCCCGCTACGATGCGGGACAAACGCTGAAGAAGAAGAAGAAGAAGAAGAGGAAGAAGAAGAAGAAGAAGAAGAAGAAGAAGAAGAAGAAGAAGCCTGTCCACCCTCTATCTCATGTATGGGGTTTATTCTCCAAAGTACCCATTTTACGTGGCAAGAAACAGTTTGTGAGAGTTCAGTCTAAAGTACTTAATCAGCAGGGACAAGAAATCAATCAGCATTGGTCGAACATCAATACCATTTAATGTCCGACGGCAATAATACCCCTATCATTCCTGTAATCATTTTTCCTTCCCCTCCTCCACCATCGCCAATACTCCCTTGCCCATTCACCGGTAGAGAAACGGAGTGAGAATCACGGACGCCAATGCTCGTTGCACGAAGCCCTTGAAAGCTTTTCTGAAAATCCAACGCATGTCGCATAAAGTCTGGACCGTGGCACATACTCTGAATCTGGATGCAAGTTATACGAGGTCTCTGCTACGTATAAACACGTTCCCACGAAATCCATGACCCTTCCACATCCCGACACACGTGGCACTGCGAAAAATGCTTGCGAAATATGCAGGGTCTCCTAGTAAATGCAGATACTGTTTGAAAGGTTCCAAAATTGATGCTAGTGAAGCTCTTGAAGATGTTTAACACTTTTTATGAAGACACAACATAGCGAAATCTCTGTGACAATTAGTCAAGACTGCGCCATGCCCCACCCTGAAATCTTGCATTTCAGACTTGATTGATTGTGCATGAGCACGAATGCTTGTTACAATCTTGGTACTACTTGGCCTGGTTAACCTGTTCGTGCTTTTTATAACGTTTTTTGTCGCCCAGTGCTGCAGTTATGCTTCTCCATTCAGCTTGATTGTTGCTTCATCAGTCCACCGAATTCGTTTTGGAAAATGGAACTCCTGCTCACATCTAAGTTGTGCAATCAATAAACTCGCATGTCACGTGTTTTTCATATGATTGTCAGGTACTAAGCGTTAACAGAATCACAACACAGGTTAATCTGGCCAAGTAGTAACAAGATTGTAACAAGCATTCGGCCTATGCACAACCAATCGAGAAATGCAAGCTTTCAATCAGGGGCATGGTGCAATCTTGACTAATTGCACGCCACAGAAATTTCGTTACCTTGTGTTTTCATCAAAGGTTTTAAAAGTCTGCAAAAGCTTCCCTAGCAGCAATGTTGGAACCTTTCAAACAGTACCTGCATTTCTTAGCATACCTTGCATTTTTGCAAGCCATAATGTGTTTTTAGGTTTTAAACATTAAAAGAAGTATAAACCCATCAACATGGCCAGTTTTGGAGAAATTATAACACGTATTCAAGCGAAATTCCCCTTACAAGGGAAGGGTCTGAAGCGCATATCTGAACGGGGGGAGCGAGTCATACGGGGAGTATCCTCATACCTCAATTGGTTTGAAAATGTATTGTTTGAAAATTTTTATTTTTTTTATTTTTTGCCAAGTCGTTAAACCCAAGGAGTAGGGGGTCACAATGGGATACGGCGCAGCACGCGTTTGGGGGTCTTGTACGCCCGCGATGCTTTCGCAGCTAGTGGCTCTGAGCGCAGGGAGGGGGGGGGGGGGTAGAGGGTTGACTCATGCGAGAGAATTCAGGGGTTTCGCTCCTCTGCGTTGCTGCACTTTTGCATTTCAACTGATTAGTAGAGATTTGGGGGATTCTGACGTCTATACCATTTTCAGACGTTTTCTGCGCATTTTTCCAGCGGTACGTTGTGGTATTCAACATGATGATAAATGTTCAGCACCAGTAATAACAGGTACAAAGTGCCTGTGTAGTGAATCGCGATGCCTTCCTCCATGGTTATGAGCACACATCTGAAATCCAATTGAAGACGTGCCCTTTTCTCCAAAACAAGAGCTCCACCCGAAAAAGTATCATATGCCCAGGTTCCAAAGCTGTTACACTTTGACAGGGAGACGGACGCTTGTTAGGCCGATGCACCAAAATGTCAAGGACGACACGACATAGGACTTGCACATCTCCCAATAATGTGGTTGTTCAGTGGATGTGAGAGCGACGGTAAGGGATGAGAAAAGAGTTTATTGCGAGACCAACTGGTCTATGTACTGGTGAATCGAGAAGTCTGAGCTGTGAAGAACTGTGAGCCCCCAGTATGGCAGCGTCACGCCTCTTGACCTTCCAGGGCTTGGGCATCATCGCAGACGATGATAGGGGCGTTCACAGCGTTCGCGTAGCGGCGCGGGTGCTATCAGACTATGCTGGGTGCAGTATCTTGGCTTGGATAATTTCGGCGCAATCGCAAAATAGAGGGGTTGGTAAATTTCAATGAATCACCTAGGATGTGACTGATGGTGAGCACATCCTAGGTAACTCATTCAAGCCGAATAATCCAGCTCATCAGACCAGCATACAGGAAAAATAATAAGAAAATCACCCACCTAGCTCCTATCGGGGCGGGTCCTCCAAGAAAGCTCAGAGCCTCTTATTTCGAGCATTGTTGCGCACGAGAAATCAGAGATTTTAGCGAATGTAAATACAGTCTTCCATTCTCATTTCGATTACAGATTCGTGTCTTATTTTCTTGCGAATTGGGCATGGGAGGGAACTCCAGGATGTAGGCAAATTTAAACGGGTGCGTCACTCGAGCTACACCCTGGAGTCCCTTCCCCTTCCCAAATCTGACTCTCCATTAAAGGCGACTTCCTCCGATTCCATTTGCGCCGCCATTTTCTTTTTTTAAATTACGTTTAGTTCCTTGTTTAATATATGGTGTCGGAGGAAGGGAGGAGGGGTGGGCTTACGCCGACGCGGAGGAGAGCACAGATTTGAGCAAGGGAAGGAACTTCAGGCTGTGATCGAGTTACGCACTCGTGTTAAAATTGCCCACACCCTGGAGTCCCTTCAGTTTCCAAAATATGGAAGCAAATGAAACAGAAGTATTCTGATCGCCATACTCCGCTTACGCAAGGGATCATAATTTTTAAGGCAATCTCCATCCCTCAGGGCAGGGGTTACGTTATCTACGTGACCCCCCTCCTCCCCTTCCCCCAACAAGCATGGCGTCGACGCAGTTGAGGTGAAAGTGGTTTTGTATTACTTACATAATTTTCTAACTAGGTGTGTATATATTTTTTAATTTTACCAACCTCTCTATTTTGCGATTGCGCCATATCATACTCTGTAATAACGCGCTAAGCGATGTGTCACACCATCGATCGGCGCACCCGCAAAAATTATCACCACCTATATATAAAAGAGTTTGTCCGTGTAGTGATCTAACCGAAGTGAAGTACGCCGCATCGTCCACAGCGAGAGCGGTCGAGTGATCTAACCGAAGTGAGGTACGCCGCATCAT
The DNA here is from genome assembly GCA_947396885.1 of Heligmosomoides polygyrus polygyrus. NCBI lineage: Eukaryota > Metazoa > Nematoda > Chromadorea > Rhabditida > Heligmosomidae > Heligmosomoides > Heligmosomoides polygyrus. The sequence continues at coordinate 72,294,962 of OX377202.1, read as the reverse complement.
CCACAGCGAGAGCGGTCGAATGATCTAACCTATGTAAGACAAGTGCTGCGACACGCCTAACGGCGTGTCTCGCACTTGCCCGCTTCGCGGGATGATACAGTTAGTCTTTTTCTCAGGAACTACTCTTGTACAAAGAAAGATGTGCGCTTCAAAAAAAAATTTATTCATAGCGCAACAAAAATGGTTTAATTTTTACTGAAACATCTCGGTGAATACTACGTTTGTTATAGTCTTCCGTCCTGGTGGTAGCCAAATTTTGATCTCTGTCGAACACGTGAGCACGCAACGTACAGTTGACCATGAGAAAAAACTGGGCTGGGGAGGTATACACCGACTCTGTCGAATGTTTGTCCCTGACTCTTGTTTGTCATTGCGTAGCCCAAACGCACAGGAAATTGTCTCTTCTTAAATCTGCACGGTGAGGTGTCATAGGCAGGCGGACAGAATATTATTCTAGGAATAAGCACATACTGTCCTTTGTTCGCTCCAGTTGCAATTTTGCAGCCTAGAATGTACCTATCCATATGTTCAACGGTGAGTCGCGTACCATTGCATAGACCCTAGTTGACTCTAAGATTCCGCAGAAGCATTATGACTGCTCCTTTCTTTAGATTGAGTTTATGTGGCGGGTATCCCTGGGGTGTCAAGCTGTTTAGAAACTCCAATGAATACTTTGTGTCGTTGTTAGCTTCAGTTTCGTCATTCATAACCTCATCTATGCTTCTGTAAATCTTCTCCTGCCCAGGTAGTTTCGAAAGCACTTTGTTGTTTATCTCCAAAGAGTCGAAATTCCTAGGCGTCAAAATCGCTCTACCGACTGCAGCGTACATATCTTCTAAGGTCACTATATCACCAAATATCTCATCTGCTATATCTCCAGAGCTCAGATATCGTCGGGCACTTTCACTTCATTGGAATCGTTTTGGAGCCCTCCGTTTCCAAGTTGAATTAGAAAGTTAGACCAAACGATTCCACCGCTGGACGCCCTCACATTCTCAGTTCAATTTGTATTTAAAGAAATGAGGCTACAGTTGGGAGCTCTTGATAGAAACGTTCAGAATTTCGGACCGTCCTGCTTTTGGCACGACAGGAAAATTTGTCTGAAATCACCTCCTAGGATAATCCAGATGCCTCTAGCGCGACGTAGAGGACCTTTTTTCTAAATCGAAACGTTTAGAAATACGTGTAGTTGCCGTTGTGTCAAGCAGGAGGAGGCTATACTTCCTCTGTAGATCAGCATCCCATGCTGAATTCTGAAAGCGCCTGCACGCCGCAGCACGCCGGTGACACAATTCCTTAATTCAGATGCTTCTAAGGCGGCGTAGAGGACCTGTCCTCTGAAACCAGCACCTCAGAAGACCCACCTTCTGAACGCAGAGGATCGGAAGCGCGCACAGTTGCCGCTGTGTCGAGCTTCTGCTAATGGCACAAAGTCGGCGGCACGGCTTCTGAATCTGGACGCTCAGGAACGCGCGTAAATGTTGTTGTGTCAAGCAGTAAAAGGATGCCCTTTCCATGCTGCAGCAATTCCCACGTTCAATGGAAAATTTCGACCGCGCTGTGGATGATACAGCGTACCTCACTTATTAGATTAGATAGATAGATCATTCTACCGCTCTCGCTGTGGATGATGCGGCCTTCCTCATTTAGGTTAGATCACTCGACCGCTCCCGCTGTGGGTGATGCAGCGTACCTCACTCATGTTAGATCATTCGACCGCTCTCGCTGTGGGTGCCAGATTCAGAAGCTGTGCCGCCGATATTGTGCCATTAGCATAAGCTCGACACAGCGGCAACTGTGCGCGTTTCTGATCCTCTGCATTCAGAAGGTGGGTCTTCTGAGGTGCTGGTCTTCGACTGTAACACAATTCCTGAGTACGGACGCATATGTCACGACGTCTACGACACGTCTTTTGCACCCGACACACGTGGTACGTCTGTAGCATGTCTTCTGACGCCACGTTGGACGACACTAAGAGGTCTCCTTATTGGTCCCTTTCAATGATCCCCTTCACTAGTCCCCTCTACAATACCGGCCTTATCTTTTGGTCTTTGAGCGGAAAAAGCGAAAAAACCGCCTTTTCCGCCGCTTTCCTGTAGCGCTCTTCAAATTGAGCGCATTGCAAATTGAATGACATATTCGTGATCAGCACCGAGCTCTCTTCCCGATGAGCTGAAAATCGCATAGCGAGCGTCTGAAATGTAGTTCAGTGACATAATTTCTGCCCGGCGCGGCTGACCCCTGTGCTCGCGGGAGATAATTTCACCCACAGCTCCCAAGTGGCTAATGAAGGAAGAGATTTGGCCCTTTAAAGCCTAGTTTCTGCATTATATACATAGTCACACATTGTCTCTGGATTCCCTAGTATTTCACGATCACAATGATCTACTTAAAGGATCCGATAGTTTGAGTGTTGTTATTTTCAGAAAATGTCTCCGCTTTGGAGGACCTCTAAAAATCAAGCTGCGAAGTTGGAACCTTCAAGGTTGAAATCGTTAGCGATTGTACGCTGCCAAGTTGCCCATATGACACTTCTTCGTAGTTAGCCGTACACTTTTCGTATCATTAAAGTGGGCACAAAATGGTTTCCTTGAAGACAGGAACCTAGATATCTGGAGGCCTATGAAAACACCTTATAGTCTTCTACAGGTGGGATTCGACTGGCCCGGAGGACATTTTGGTCACTCAGTTACAGAGCAAACTCACCTCAAATGCAAACTGAGTGTCATTTTAAAAAATGTCCAAAACTGAAAAATTGTCTACGAGGCCACTCCCTAGTTATTTCTGACTCGAAGGATAGTTCGATTTCAATTTACATTCATTTGTACCGGTTTTTCACGAGTCAATGTACCATAGCCTGGTCGGGACCCAGATTAGTTTCGGAGCCAGTCCACTCTCCTGCCTCTGTGACCCCTCGCGCCATCTGAGAGCGCCGTAAATCGCCTAACTACAGTTTTCACACTTCCGGTGCCGCGGCGCATATTGATCCTTCCAAACGAGGGTGGAGTAGAATAGTACACCAAACAAGGTTTGGACAACTACGACCTCTCCTTATACTTATACGCTTGTGTTTTTCATTTCGCATTTACGCTTTAACAATGTTTAGATGCGTGGCGCATCCCAGAAAAGACTGCTCGAACTCGCTTCACTTTCACAACGCTCAGTCTACAAGCTGTCCCTCTCCCTCGATTGAAAGATTCGATTCTGTATGCATTGTTCACGGCGCACTCCAAAGGCCAGCTGGACAGCCTTAAAGCAACTCCTGAGTAAGGCGGTAGGAAACTTCTGGTAGAACTCCCCAAACGCTCAGTCCACAAGCTGTCCCTCCCCCCTCGATTGAAAGGTTC